>JAODUE010002566.1:0-11696 GCA_027564755.1 Amblyopsis hoosieri
CGTTTCTCTCATTCGCCTGTTTCCCCGCCCCTCTCCCTTTTTTAGCCAATACAGACCAAGAAGCTAACAGTCCACTTCGAAATGCTTACTACTTCTCCGTGTCAAAAACAGCATTCAAAAAACAACTAGAAATACTTGGTTTTCATGGAATGGGTCCTTTAATATTGAATTTCATTAACTAAGTATGCGCTGGTTGAAAATGTGAATAGTGATGATACCTAACAACAAGTTGTCATTTTTTTATTGCCAGCATATAAATAGCATATACTCTATAACAGGCCTATTCAATTGGCAGCCCGCGGCCAAATGCGGCCCACCAACTACCCCCATGTTGCCCTATGGATTGCACACTTGAACACTACTCTATTTCAATATACAGTATCCATTACACCATAATCGATTCAGTATTTTATTTGTTTAACTGCTATACAGCCAAGACATCGTGACATAGCCCATTTGTAATGTAGTAGTCCAGACCTCAATGAAATTAGTCTGAGTGACAAAGTCCATACCTGCGTGCCCAAAACTCAAAAGTAATTTCAGTTGTAGAACACTGCATGCATGTTGGCGGGACTGCCATTTCTTTGTGCAAAAGACTACAGTATATGCCAGAAAGATGAGGAATTAGCGCCTATTATTCTATAAAAAACTATAACCATTGACTTGACTGTGTTCAACATTAAACAAGCTGTAGGATGGATATTGTTGTCTCGCTCTCGCAGACGCTCACCGGGCTCTATGCACACACCGATCCTGAAATTTGACACCAGCTAATCTTACAGTATGTGAATTGGTAGGCTACTTGTAGTCCTACCAATATTTTTCAGTCAGTAGCCAAATGTATAGTTCGGTACCAAACCCTAGCGATGTTCATTCAGTTATTATTTTCCTTTGCCTGCTGACTCTTAGTATGCTACAGGAAATATGTTTTTATCGACACTGAAAATAATGTTTTACAATGGACTTCAGCATAATTCAACTCCAGGGCTGCATCGCAATTCCCTTTCCATAGCGCTAAATCTCACTCCTAACTCCTAAATCTCCAGATGTTTCCTTCAAAACTCAATTTTAAAGGTTGTCCCTCTAAATTGGCGAGTGGACTAGACCAGCTAAATTAAATTAAATAAATACATTATTTAATAAAAACACCAATGACGTGTAATATGCAAGTGTATGAAACGTCGACATTAATTGTAGACAATATTTTCATATTTTTAACCCTTAAATTTAACGCTATTCCTACTTCCTACATTCCTACACCACCAGCTGTTTCTCGCGAACGCGCTTTGACGCATGCACATTACTTTTAGGAGACTACTGAAGTTCCTTATTCTCACCTCCATTTCTAGGAACATTCGAGGTTCCTCAATATTTTCTAACCAGGAAGTCTGGAGATTTTCAGGTGACGTGAGTCACCAACGCCCACAAAGCACGACTTGTATGTCGAAGATGGAACAACACACTTGTAAATGTAAGTACAACAGGCGAATATTTAACTAAAATAGAACGGCCCAAGTAGTCTACTGTAGGACTATATGACACTCTGTTGTTTACACTTGCATGTGTGCGCTGTAAATTTCTCCAAGCTGACAAGATAAAAATGTGCCTAAATGTCTAAAAACATCGTCCTGATTACCTAAGTAATGTTTATGCCACTTATGCAGAAACCCACTCACTCCCCTCCATTGAACTACTGTAGCAACCCTATGGTAGCAACATTACCCCGAATGTCTTCTTTGCTGCACAGCTCTTGATTGACGTCTGAAGAACAAGACATATTGGTAATTTAACAATGTGTTAATTTAACATACAGGAGCATCGGTAGCGTGTGGAAGAACCATACACAGCCACAACAGCCTGCACCTCCTCCTCATGCTGGTCACCAGCCTGGTCACACACTGCTGTGGGATGGCATTCCATTCTTCAACCAGCATTTGTCACAGGTCAGCCAACGTGTTTGTGTTGGTGAGTCTGGCATGGATAGCACGCCCAAGCTGATCATAGTTTATAATATAAATCTCAAACATAGATTAACGATACATTTTTGTACAATCCACTTTAAAAATCTCTGGTGACATTTATAGTTGCAATTTAACAGTAGTTAATAAGAAATAGTTATGAAGGTGCATTGTCATCTGATGTGTGATTAGGGATCGGCTCAAATGGGCTACACATGCAAGCATGATAACTGAATGAGAATTGGTGAGAATTTTACAACCACATATATTTTATTGGTGGACACATGATTGGAACAATAATAGAGAATACAGTAATGTGACACTTTATTTATTCTACAACATTCAATTTCTTTTCTGACGTTGGTTTATATGGCTTGCAATGTCATATTTACTAATAATAGTGTTTTCGGAACTCAGGATGCTGTGGAGCATTGGTCCGGAGACAGAGAAGATCCCCGTCTCAGTGCCTCTCAGGTCCACACAGCACTGGTCTGAGGCCATGCATGCTGTCCAATAGCATTCTGGCCCTCCATGGTGACTTCAAGGAGAACCACCAGCTGTATGGACCCTGTAGCTGTGGCCTCTTCTGTCAGTGATAATAGCTGTAGTGCCATCTCCTCTCCTGACAGCTCATTGGGTCCTCAGCAGCCAGGGGGTGAAAGGCTGACTCTTGAGTGCTGCAATATAAGACTAATTTAGTTTATTATATTTATTTAAATTACTTGATAATTTCCATTCCATGTATTTGTTTTGTTTTAATTAAATAAATTCTCTATTGTCCCTGGCATTGATGGTGTAATTTGAACCTGTTTTGTTAAATAACCAGATAGTCAAAAGCAAAAGGGTGTAATGTGCACAATATAGTGATTTGAGGGATAGGAATGGATACTGTGCTTAAAAAGTAAATTAATTACAATGAGCAGAGCAAGCTTTATCCGTGCTGCTGATCCATCAAGAGGATAACATGAACTTGGCCACCATTTCTAGTTTGCAGCAGTCTGTAGAAGAGCACATTCACTGATGTTACTTGTGGCTGTAATAATAATAGCCTGTTTGTAATTGTCATATATCTTATTGTTAAAAATTATATGATTTGCGACAGTGGCAGTGAGTAGAGCGGGTAACAGGTGATTGGAAAGCCTCTGGTTTGAATCTTGTTGCCTCCTGGCCAAGTGTTGAGGTGAGCGCCTTGAGTGGCCAGTAGGTTGGAAAATTGCTATAGCCAGGGGCGTTGTTTTCATCAAAAGCCAAGGTATGGCAAGGTGACATGATATCCTTGAAGGGTATAGGTTTTATGTTTTTATTTTATTTATTATTTTAGGGAGAGACATATTAAGTGTGGGTTCTGGGGGAGCTCCCCCAGAGAATGTTGAGCTTCAAACACTTAATTTCCTGCATTTTGGTGACTAGTTATGCACTTATGTACATAACATCAAGTTATAGGCCAGTATTGATAGTCAAGATAAATTACATAAGGATTAATCACAGTTCAAATGAGCTGGTTCCTTTATAAAACAATTTCACATGGAAATGTATCTTTTTTTTGTTCCCCCACTAAACGATATAGACAAATATTCCAGTTATAAAAGGATTCAGTATATTTTATAACTGAAATACTGAATAGTCAAATTTTCGGAATATTCGAAAGTTAAGGCTATGAGGCCACCTCCAGATGGAACAACAAGAGATGTGTACACAAGCCATTTACAATGAGAATAAAGTTAGACTACCTCATCCAATGCTCAAGTTTAATGCTAGTGAAATAACTTGTTATATCAATTAGACATTCAGACGAAAAGGAAGGCAGCCTTGATCCGAGGGTAGTGCGTTTTGCCATGTAGCGCCTAATTAGCACCTAAAATCACGCTTTCACATTTTTTATAGTTATTTTCTTTTATTCCATGCAGGTCGTGTTTCTTACGCATACGCTATTAGTTACATACATAGGCCAATATAATATCTGTAAAGCATAAATCATCAATTCTATGGCGATACATTAAATGTTATATATGTCTTTTAAAGCTGATAGGCTATAAGTAAACATTAAAATAAACATAACTTGTGAGACGACTGCATGTGTGCAGGCTGCAGTTACATGAAAAAACGGTCAAATTTTAAGGGCAAAGCCAATTCGGTATAGGTTTGATCAGCACAGCTACAGTTATGGAATTCATTACAAACAAATTTAGAATATTTTTCTGTATAGTCCTGTTAATGGATAATATACTGCATAACATTATTGGCTAAGGCTAGTCTGAGGTTGAAGTGAAGGTTGTGATTGTCTCAGATCAACAGTCTGATGCAGCGCACCTGTCGTTCCATGCTGCTCGTTAGTCCTGCCATGCTTATGTGTCTCCTGCCTGTTCACTACCTCATACTCAAGTAGCTAGTGAATGAGATTCAGGAACTAGGAATTAGGAACTACCGGTTAAGAGAATTGGGATGCAGCCCAGGTGTTTCTGAATGCAAAAAAAAAACCTTGTATGTTACTGTGCGATGAGTGTATTTCTGCATTTAAGATAAACTAAAAATATTGTTATATTGTGATGGTGTAATGATAAATTGCTTTTAAGAGGCTTCCGAATGTGGCCCACCAACACTTTCTTTTTTTAAATCTGGCCCAATTGAATTTGTAACTGAATAGTTGGATCTTAATAATAATTGCAGTATTTATAATGTAATAATAGTTTTGAAATATACAATTAATATTTATTTTTGTAGGTGAGAGAACAAGATCTATCTGTGGTTATTTCCACTCTTGAGGAGGAGTTCCACATCTACAGAGAGGTCGGGGGAGAGTCAGTCCCCGTCCAGTGCCAGGACAATGGCCTGCAACGGAATGGTGAAGATGGTAAATATGCACTAATACAGAGACATTATACAGTTATTTTTTCCTGTTTACCTATGATGTCATAGATTGCTACTGTATTTGTTTTTATCCTAATGCAACATCCACCAGCTAGATACAGTAGAGTCTCCTAAACATGTTTTCTCAGTTAACAGCCAAAATGTTGTATTTTCTGTTTCCTGCTTGAGGGTGACTCAATAAATATTCTGTGTGATGTGTTTGTATGAGATTCTTACATTGCTAGGTTGGAACTGAATTAAGCTCTGAGTTGAATACCAAAACTGTAATGCTGGTTTCAACCATGTGGGAAGTACACATTCAAACAGACAGCCAGGTGTACTCCTGTAGTTTACTATATTTTTTCTGGGGAAAAGATCTATGAAATATTTAGAATTTGTCACTAGGAAGTGAGCATGCTAAGAAATGCTGTCCTGATTGTCCGTTAGCACTCCAGCCCACTCTTCACCCAGTGTTGATTCCTCACAACCAGTTCTGTGTGATGTCCCTGGACCCAGACACCCTGCCATCCATCGCCACTATCCTCATCGACGTACTTTTCTACTCCAACAGGTTAATACTTCAAATACATTTATGCCAAGTTTACCTTTGACTTAATTTCTAGTAAAGCACACATTTTTTGGATGGAAATATTAACACTTTTAGAAACATATGAGGTAAAGTAGATTATTTGTTCGAAAACTATTTGTTCAGCAAATACGGAATTTCTTTATCCATCCATTTTCAACCGCTTATATATGATAGGGTCGCGGGGGCAGCAGCTCAAGCAGAGGACACAAAACTTCCCTTTTCCAAGCCACATTAACCAGCTCTGGCTGGGGGATCCCAAGGCGTTCCCAGGCCAGTGTGGAGATATCTCCACCTAGTCCTGGGTTTTCCCCGAGGCCTCTGCCCAGCTGGACGTTTCCATGCAAAGGAGCAGTGGCTCTACTCAGAGTTCCTCACGGATAGCTGAGCTTCTCACCCTATCTCTAAGGGAGACACCAGCCACCCTCCTGAAAACCCATTTCGACCGCTTGTACCGTGATCTCATTCTTTCGGTCATGACCCACCCTTCATGAACATAGATGAGGGTAGGAACGAAAATTGGCCGGTAGATCAAGAGCTTTGCCTTCAGCTCTCTTTTTGTCAGTGCGGTAAAGTGAATGCAGTGCCGACCCAGCTGCTCTGATTCTTCGACCAATCTCCCGCTTCATTGGCCCCTCACTCTCAGAGCCAGACCCAGAGGTACTTGAACTCCTTCACTTGGGGTAAGGACTCATTCCCTACCCGGAGTAGGCACTCCATCGGTTTCCTGCTGAGAGTCATGGCCTCAGATTTAGTTGTGCTAATCCTCATCCCAGCCGCTTTACACTCGGCTGCGAACGGATCCAGTGTGTGCTGGAGGTGACCAATGATGCCATCAAAACCACATCATCTCCAAAAAGCAGCGATGAGCTCCCCAGTCCACCGAACTGCAATCCTTCCCCACCCCAACTACGCCTTGATATTCTGTCCGTGAATATCACGAACAGGATTGGTGACAAAGCGCAGCCCTGGCAAAAACAAACTAGTCCGCCGAGAATCCGTACACAGCTCTCGCTTTGGACATACAAGGATTGGATTTCCCTTAGAAGGGACCCCCTCACCCCATCCTCCCGCAGCATCTCCCACAGTATCCCCCGGGAGACTCAGTCATATGCCTTCTCCAGATCTACAAAACACATGTAGACCAGATGGGCATACTCCCAGGCCCCCTCCAGGAACCTTGCGAGAGTAAAGAGCTGGTCCGTTGTTCCATGACCAGGACAGAATCCCCATTGTTCCTCTTCAATCTGAGGTTCTATTATCGGCCGAACACTCCTCTCCAGCACCTTGGAATAGACTTAGGAGGCTAGAATAAGAGGCTGAGTGTGATACCCCTGTAATTGGCACACACTCTCTGGTCCCTCTTTTTGAAGAGGGGAACCACCACCCCGGTTTGCAACCCCTTTGGCACTGTCCCCGACTCCCACGCAATGTTGAAGAGGCATGTTATCCAAGACACCCCCTCACCATCCAAAGCTTTTAGCATTTCTGGACGGATCTCATCAATCCCCGGGGCTTTGCCATTGTGAAGCTGTTTGACTACCTCAGTGACCTCCCCCAGGGGAATTGACAATAATTCCACATCAGCCTCCAGCTCTGTCTCTACCTGTGTTAGTTGGATTCAGGAGTTACTCAAAGTGCTCCTTCCACTGCCCAAGTACCTCCACAGTAGAGGTCAACAGCATCCCATCCTTACTGTACACAGCTTGGATAGCTTCCCGCTTCCCCCTCCTGACCCAACTCACCACCAGATCGTGATCAGTTGACAGTTCCACCCCTCTTTACCCAAGTATCCATATGGCCTCAGATCAGATGACACGATCATAATATCGATCATTGACCTTCGGCCTAGGGTGCTCTGGTACCACGTATACTTATGAGTATCCATATGTTCGAACATGGTGTTTGTTATAGCCAGGCTAGCACAAAATTCTAACAACAAATGACCACTCGGGTTCAGATCAAGAAGGCTGTTCCTCCCAATCACTCCTCTCCATATCTCCATCATTGCCCATGAAGTCTCCCGGTAGAACTATGGAGTCTCTTAATGGAGCCCTATACAGGACTCCATTCAGGGTCTCTAAGAAGGTTGGATACTCCGAACTGCTGTTCGGTGCATATGCACAAACGAAGGCGACCCTCTCTTCCACCAAGGTAAACTCCCAACGTAACTGCACTCAGCCGGGGACTTGTGAGTATCCCCACACCTGCCCAGTTCCTCACACCCTGGGCAACTCCAGAGTAGAATAAAGTCCATCCCCTATTCAGGAGTACGGTTCCAGAACCAAAACTGTGCATAGAGGTAAGCCCCACCATATCTAAATTGTAGCGCTCCACCTCCCGCACAATTCCCTGCTCCTTCCCACACAGAGAGGTGACGTTCCACATACCCAGAGCCAGCCTCTACTGCCTGGTTGGGCTCCGTGGCATACCCAGCCACCAGGTGTTCGCTGAAGAGTCCTTCGTCTGGGCCTGGCTCCAGACAGGGGCCCCGGACTTCCTCTGGGCAGAGTATCTCTTCCTCGATTTTTCATGGGGTCTTAGAACCATTCTCAATCTAGACCCTCCCCTGAGACTACTTTGCCATTGGAGACTTTACCAGAAACATTCCATGAATGTTCTATGTGAGAGCTCGGCACATCAGCTAGCCGTTGTCAGTAAGATTAAAAAGGAGATTGTTTGTGACTAAGCCTGTCACGATAACAATTTTTTGTTGGCCGATTAATTGTCCCAGAAATAATCACGATAAACGATATTGTCATTTTAAGGGCAGACAAGAAAAGACATGAGTGGAATGACTGACTATACCTAATCCAAGGAGTCGACAATGGAAGCAGGGAGAAGTTTAACTGAAACACGTGAAACATTTTATTAATAGTAACATACTACTGTCAAAACAAGCATCCAACACAATGTGGTAAAGGCTGGTTGTGAATTATGTATTGATGTGCCCTACACCAGCGACAATGATTTTACATACATTTTAACCAGCAGCAAAATGATAGAGGTTCAGAATTGGCGAGCGTTCGTGGCGAACATGTTTGCTTTGACCTTTAATGTTTAACTTTTTGTGTAAACATTCCAAACATATTATATTTAAACTGCCATCCTTTATCCAGCGTCAATGTGTGTTCGCTGAGAACTACTGTACGTCCTCAAACAGTTTGCTGCGAACTCAAGCAAACAGAAAAATGTTTGCCAATTCTAAATGCACCTCTGCGTTCCACACAACTGTTCCATTGTGACATTAATTATTTGTTGTGATTGGTTACACCAGTGTCATTGCTTGGCAAAGTAGCGAATAAGAAAATAAATTCCTCTTTATTCCTCTAAATGTAGTTGGCTGGAAATATGCAGTCGTCGGGAAAAACACCTAAACAATACAATACCTCTTGGCCTTGAGGAACACGTATCAGCTGTCCCTGTCTGCTCGCTGCGTGTGTGTGTTTGTGAGAGAGAGAGAGAGAGAGAGAGAGAGAGAGAGAGAGAAATGATCACAGGAGCAGCGCAGCACTTTAACGTATGTCTTATGTCAGCAACACACATGTAAATACAATAGTATCGCGGTCACAAAAATGATTGAGGTTATTTCCATATATCGCATGATAAGGCAATATAGTAATTATCGTGACAGGCCTATTTGTGCCCTTTTCTCAAGTTAGCTTAACATACATTCTTCCCCATGTGCCATGGTTATAATACAAATTAGGCACATGAAGAGCAGTGTGACAATAAATCGATGAAATTAACAAAACAAAATTACAGTGTATAAAATCAGTAAGGGTATAAAATACATTTTGAAAACAGAAGATTGTGGTGATCAGATGAACAGTGATCGGGTTGAATATGCCAGTTTAAATGGGTTTTTAAGCGAGATTTTAAAATGGAAAGTGAATCAATGTTATGGATGTCAGATGGAAGGGAGTTCCAAAGGCAGCTGAAGGCTTTAAACCCCATGGTGGTTAACCAGGCGGGTGGCACAGTGAGGTGAATGGAGGAGGAAGACCTGAGAGTGCGTGCGGGTGTATTGATGTGAAGAAGGGCAGTGAGGTACAGAGGAGCGAGATTGTGAATAGACTTGAAAGTGGGGAGCAGAATCTTGCAGTATTTAACGGGTAGCCAATTAAGTTGCTGAAGGACAGGAGTGACATAATTCATAAAAGGGGTTCTCGTGATAATACGAGCAACAGCATTTTGAAGTTTGTGTATGGATTTATGGAGAAGGCCATAGAGAAGGGAGTTGCAGTAATACATGCGGGATGTAACCATGGTGGGAACGAGAATGGCTGTACTGTTGGGTGTGAGAGACGGGCGATGCGATTAATGTTGCGTAAATGGAAGTATGCAGACCCAATTACATTATTGATTTGAGCTTGAAATGATAGTGTGCTCTCGAGGATGACACCCAGACTTGACCTCAGGGGAGGGGAAAAAATTAGGAGTTATCAATAGTAAGTTAAAAATTGCCAGCTGTTGTCAGAGTGGATTTAGTGCCAATGAGGAGAACCTCTGTCATATGTTTGAGGAAGTTGGAGGAGAACTAGGATTTGATTTCCTTTTTAAGAAATTAGAAAGGGAGGTGGGAGAGTAGAGGTAGGCATGGTAGACAGGTAAAGCTGGGTGTCATTCGCATAGCAGTGGAAATGGATGTTACATTTACGGAATATATGGCTGAGAAGAAGTAGATGGATGATAATCACAAGGGGCCCTAGCACAGTAGGCTAGCCTTATGTTATGATATGACAGTTGCATCTGACTGTTAATGTGATCAAAATATCACTGAAATTCATGACAGTGGATTTTATGATTGATAGTCTATTCTAGGCTAATGAAAAAAGGAACAAATCGTAGAATTATCGTTTTTAGTAGCTTAATCCAATTTGACTGATGCATTTGAGTCGGGCACAGCCATATTGCGTTCATTCTGCCAAAAAAGACCATTGCGCCGTCAATATGATTTGAGTAATTACAGCATCCCCCCCCCAAATAAAATTTATTTAGCTATTTAACTAGAAAAGAAAACGTATCAACAGATAATTAAGGTAACATAAACATAATTTACAATAATTATTGTTGTGGGCTGCCGCTTCAAAATGATTGTGCATGGAAATCACAGCTTTATGGCTTTTTTTGAAGCCCGAACCTGAGATGCGTTCAGAATTGGCCAACATAGCAAACGTTTGTGAACATATTTAAAGATTTTCATTTGCTTTGTGTTTTTTATTTACAGCCATACAGCCTGACATAACAAGTTTCCGGGGCCCGTGTCTATACGCTGCGTATCATCACCATCATTCATGGATGGGGCAGAGATCTCAGATCTAGATAGTGCTGACTCATTAAGCGCTCAACTTCATTTTATGATTGAATTAATAAATGGTATATTGAACAGCTTGCTGGATAGTGATTAAAATGACATACATATCTAGGCTAAATATTATCTTGTTGTAGGATAGGTATTCTAACTTTTTATGTTATTTATGAAAACTATTTGGAACAAATAAATAAATATATTGACCTCCTCAGCAGCACCCATTTTTGCGTTTCAGGGAGGTTGCAAGTGGCTGCAATCTGACTGAGATACGACTCACTCAAATGTTTTAGTAAGCTACTAAACACTCTGACAATTATATATATTTCTATATTAATTAGTAAATAGATCCCAAACCCGGTGCCCATTATTTAGGAGCCCAGGCAATTACATTGGCGTCCCGCAGGTTCGCGGGTCCCCCAGGTTTGGCCCAGGGGCCGCTATTTGCCGGCCCCTGTCTAAGTGCCACCAAATCATGTGCTGCTGCAGTGTGACGGAGGTTCCCACGTGGGACTCGAACCAATCTTGATGTGTTGGAGAGGTTTACGCTTACTGCACAGTGCTACCGGCTGACCACTATTACAGTAGCACCAATATGAAAAGTTAATCTGGAGAATCAGGAGAGTTGCAATATCACAATGAACATAACACAAAAAGTAAGGATATTTGTGTTTGGAAGATTATTTCTTTGTTTTAACGATACTTATACCATTGGAAAGCCTGGGTATTTCTCTTTTAAATTGTGTCACATTTATAAGGAACATGCATTTGTGGAATGAGCAGCAGAGCTAAGTATGTGGATTGTGCTCATGAAACATTTGCAAAGTCTTCTCTGACATTGCCAAACAGCTTTTCTTTGCAGTTGACTCTTGTTTGGTGGATTGGATGATTGGAGTCTGAAGAAACAAGACATATTGGCAGTGATGGGCAAGCTACATTGAAAATGTAGTGAGCTAAGCTACCAGTTACTCTACGTTAAATTAATCTTAACTAC
>JAODUE010002567.1:0-11693 GCA_027564755.1 Amblyopsis hoosieri
AATGACGTAGTGTGAAGCACTTTGTGTTACATGAATTTGTATGAAAAGTGCTATATAAATAAAGATTGATTGATAAAGATTGATTGATACTTCTATGGGCTGTAAACCGCAACAAGAGCTACACTCACTGAAGTGAAACAGAAGGAGAATGAAGGTACTTCTATGTATTCATTGTGTTTAAGGGCCTATCATGAATCTTACATGTATTGTTGGTGTGTGTATGTGTGGAGAGCCACTCCACACAGTGATGCATATGGGTTTAATAAAACGTGGCTGGTTAAAACTATTGTACTTTCTCTTTATTATGTTCAGGTGATGTAGTTTAAAGACTTAAAGCTTAACACGTTATTATTATTAGTTGTAATATTATTAATACTACATTTGTGCTCAGAGAGGATTTCATTTGCTCAGTAAGCATCCTTGTGCAAGATGCCCAACTCCTATCTCCTTTACTTGTACTCATTATTGCGTTGGCTAAACGTGTCCTCTAAATGGCCTATTGTACACTTACATGTACAGTACAATGGCAAGCAGCTTGGTGATGCTGACCAGGCCAGGAAAACCACAAATGATTTCCCATCTACGGGAGACTATTTTTCCTCTGCTACCTGATAAAGTCTCCATGCGAACAAATACAAAAAAAGGGAGTGAAATGAAAACATTAAGTTGAGGAAATCCTGCTTCCCATTGGCCTTACAAGATGTGGGCGTGGTGAAGCTGAAGCCTGTGGGAATTCCCGTGTTCTCTCAGACTGGAAGGGGCATGGTAAGGGGCTATAGGGCTATGTGTCAACATGTGCTGATAACACTGACAGGCCATGTCAGGGGAGAGAAGAGGAAGCCACTCCTGACATTATAATAATAATAATAATAACCAATAACATGCCTAATCTAGCTGGATCAAATGTTCAGTGGTTCTCCCACTAGCGCCAGACAGGGTCAAGATTGTCTGTTGCACTGTATGTTTTGTTTATTACAGTATTTCTGTTATAAAGCCATTGTTGCAATGTAGCAAATGTTGTTTGATTGCCTTCATAACTTTCAGCGCCGTTTGTGCCAATGAAGAATTGGCTAGATTACAATAAATGTCGGGCTCTCAGAATACCCACCAACTAAGCCTCACAATATGCTCTTCACCAACGTTTCGGATTTAGATATTACCTGATCTTATGTCTCTACAATGCAAACACACAGCAGTATAACGTTAAATTGCACAATTGAGCAAATTTCCAAAACTCACTCAGTCCATATTTGGTCAATTTTGAGTTATGGGAGCCATTTTATGCCTTTTAAAGTCTTCCATAATCTGCCAACTAAAACAGTGGAAAAATCTTGTGGTTTAAAGGAGTAATTTCTGTATTTTTTCACTTGTTGACATAGTTCCTTGACTTCTCAATACAATATAGTTGAAAAGCTTAGGTGAAGATACAACATCAATTATGTAGAATAGCACGATCACAACCACAACTCTCAGTCTGTCTCAGATGATCTCAGGTCTGTTTTCAGTGACTGTTGCTTTAAATTTAACAAGCCACTGCCCACCCCGCCCAGACTTCCACGTAGCTGTGTTGACGTGAGGCTGACTGCTTTACTGCTGACTGCTAGTACTCATACAACGGCAATACGCGTTTTGAACAGTTTAATGGGTTTTGGATTTTGAACCACATGGTAATATTCAGCAGTTTTCAAGGTGTTAATATTGCGCATGAATTCCGCCTCGCCGTCCAGACTACAGTAAATGATCCTTCCTTGCCTGCTAAACAACCAAATACCCATAAGCACGTATTAATTAATGAATGAAAAGTTACATAGCACGAAGCCGGATCCTTTCTTGCCACGGGGTATAAAGAGCCAAAGTCACTTAGGCGTTATGGGACCTTAGTTTGGAAAAAATATGTATGGTAGTCAATGACGAGAATAAAACATTTTTTAGATCCTGTTTGTTTTATGACACGAATCACACACGATGTTTGACTATTTAAAAGAAAATTCTTTGAGTCAAGAAAGTCTCAGTTTGTTGAGCAGACTGTGAAAATATGTAATTAGTAAGACTACAAACCCTGTGTCGCATAAGTGTCATGACGTTGTTGCGCCACAATCCGAAAGCTGTAGTTCAGTGGTTACACACAAAATTTAAGATTACTTTAGAGTTTCACAACAAACCAACGTTGTTGACTTGAACAATTATCTTTTATATAGCCACACATCATATGTGTACTTTGTGTCACAATTCAAACGAGAGCTAAAAAAAGGTTTTATTCTCGCCGTTGACTATCATACTATTTTTTTCAAAATTTTTGTCATACCAACATTTTTTTGTATGACACGCGAGTGCGTCTTTATCAATGAGCAATGTTTAGGTTAAGTATGTCTGCCAGTCAACACATTATTTAATATTTCTAATCCGTTTACTGTTTCTGAACAATAGCCTATATTAATTTAATGTAGTTATTGATGAGCACAGTGCATCACTCTTGATAATATGCCTGTCCTGCAGACTAGTTGTTTATGCTATGGTAGCCTAACCGTATGGTAGCCTATAGATTTGGTAATCTGCAAATGTTGAACATTAAACTTAAAACTTACATTTACTTACGATTTGTATACTGGCGATCAACATCAGTTCCTTGCCTTGTATACTATGTAGCTGGCCATATCCTCATAGGGGCGTTACCAAACAAACTGTGCAGTAATTACGCAACATACGCACTTTTATCTCATTCACCTGTTTCCCCGCCACTCTCCCTTTTTTAGCCAATACAGACCAGGAAGCTAACAGTCCACTTTGAAAGGCTTACTACTTCTCCGTGTCACTTTGACATTGCTAATTCCAAAAACAACTATAAATACTTGGTTTTCATGGAATGGGTCCTTTAAATTTATGAAATAGAACACTAGAAGCTAGAAGACTAAAACACAATTTTTTCAAAATCAGTCCCAAAGAACTGAATATGTTTTGGAAATGTGCTCATATTCTGAATGTACAATTGTAATGACTTACCTCATCTGACATCAGAGTAGCAATTGCTCTTCCGATCTCATGGTAGGACTTGGCTTTACCTTTAGGGCCCAGCAGGACAAACATAAACCTAAAACATTAGATCTTAGATTTAGTAGGATCAAATCAATAATATAAAGCATTAAGACAACATTTCAATACAGGTGAATCTCTCAGAATGCAGGCTTCTACCTGGTGGGCAATGGGACCTCAGTCAGTGCCCCGAGCATGACAGCTTGCTGTAGACGTACAAGCGCCACAAAGGGAGTCTCCAGAAAATCCACCTCTCCCACCAGGATATTAGATGCCTCTGCATCGCGAGGCAGCTTTTTCATGAACTTGTTCTTGAGCTACAGCCCCACATTAAAAGAGAGCATATTGAATAGCATAATGAATAAAATGAGAAGGATATAACATGGACTTATGTAAGTATTATTAAAGTGCAATATTCTGCTTTTAAAAAGGTACAAAATGTGATGTGTTTAACCGCTAGAGGTTCTACAAAATATGAGTACACTTAATCTTTAAAATAACCCCTACATACATTTGTCATGTTTGTGTTACACACATCTTGACAAAAATTCCAATACATTTTCAATACAATACTTAAAAATAAAAGGCACAAAAATTGTATATAGTGGCAAGTGCTCGTAGAAAAAACATAAATAATACAAACACAGTAATACATCCTGCAGTAGGAATATATAGTGACGTTGTTCATTATGTAACTTTCTGTAATGGTGCCTGATCAATATCACGATGGCTGTATGTCGTTATATTTTCTGTTCACAGATACACTAAAAAGTATTAAGGCTTAATAAAGTAAATTAAAATACGAATACTGAATAATACTTAAATTCAGTAGGAATCAACACAAAGTAAGGCTTTCTGTGGAAGGGGGCGGGGATAGTGCCTTTTGAGAGTGCGAGATGTGCTACAGTGTTTAATTTGCTCAGTAATGAAAAAGAAAACGGCTTCAACATTTTCTCCTAAAGCACATTATTGTTTTACACATTCTTAGACATCTCATTGAACCTGCATGTGCCTCGATTCATCATATCTGCCTAATAATAAATAGTGATTATAGTGCATGTCTGGTTTGTCGTTTTGCATGTTTAACAATGAAGTTCATGCATATCCATTTACCGTGGTCTAAATAAATATACTGTCAATAGCTTTTAGCATTTATTTGCGTCTTCATTTGCTGTTGATTTTATCATGTTGAGGGAGGCGCTGTTGTACAAAAACAGCTACAATCCTGTTATGATGGACTAACGAGTGGTCCAGATCCCTCATTAATCTACGATGGATTTAACGTGGCACGTAAACAACAATGCTTTCAGGAAACACGGCGATAAAATAAAGTGGCACTTAAGTGCATCTTAAGATCATTGTAGAGCTTCGGGAAACAGGGCCCTGGTTTGTGTATTTTGAGTGTAAGGTTAGTTGTTTACTGTTGTTGTTTACTTTATCTGCATATACTGCATACAGTAGTACTGTATACAAACTACCTTTTCTTGAAATTGGATTTGAATATCAGAACAATACAGGTGGTTTTGAATAGACCAGTTCCCAGACTGATATGCAAAGATAAGCAAATAATAGAGGCGGTGCTTGAAAAATAAGTATGTTTTTTACTAGAATAGCTTAAACCACCAGGCACAGAAGAATTTCATGAGGGTGGAAAATGATTAACTAAAGGCCTTGCAATGTGTCAAAGGCCAGCTCATTTTGAAAAATCTTTACTGTCATTAGCTAATGCAGTTAGAGTTAAATTCAGCAGTGGTAGTTACTTAGTTTATCTTTTCTTTTTTAAGAAATATATATATATATATATATATATCACACATAACACATGTATTGGTTAAGAATCTTGTTTATTATAATTTTTTGTTGAATTGTCTTGCATCTGTTGACCACAAGGCACATATATATTTACTTGAGTACATATACTGTAAAAAATATATTTCATGTGTAGACATTACATAATATACAATAGCTGTTTTTGCTCTTGTGCAAGATCAGTTCATTTCTTGTTGTGTGTGCATGTGTGTTATTGTGGCTGGCTCAGAAGACTTGTGTCACTACAGGGGAGCAGCAGTTTCGCCCATTAGTCATTGTGTGACTTGTGTGGGACGACATCCCTTAACACCAATACACACGTTACAAAACTGACAGAATACCTGGTCCTTCTCTGGTTTGTCAGAGAATTCCCCCAGGCTATTGGAGGTCAGGTTTCGATGGCTGGTGGTAGGACTGCCTGCAAAGGAAAGAACATATCATGCTGAAAATGCAATTCTGAAGCCCAAAGTGAGTGTTAATAAGCAAAGATAAAAGACAAGACTACAGAAAGATGGACCCAGCCCAATGGTAGAAAAGGAAATAAAGAAAAAACGCAAAAGAACCCAAATACCTTTTTAAAATATAATGCGGTGCTCCTTGTCTTATCCAGGGATAAAGACATATGCAGTAATACATGAGGCCTTAATCGGTCCCACCGTATGAAGTCCACATGATAGCATGTACTGTACATATACTGCGCCAATGGAGCCAATGTTTCAAAGCCACTACTCTGAGTGCTGAGTCCTGACTTACACAGGTATCCCATGCTGGAGTTTCTCCGGAGCTCTTCACATTGTCCCTCTGAGTCGTGAGGGCTTAAAAAAGGCACATGGGTCTCGAGGGAGTTGCGTGCTACAACCCCCCAAATGCAGAGAGAAAGAAATAAGAAAAGATAGGAAAAGGGAACAAAAGAAGAACATACATTGTAATGTGTGAGTTAATACATGTGTCTGTCAGAAGATAGAATTATAGAATATAGAAAGAACATAGAAAGAAAAGAGAAAGGAAAAATCAATAATTTAATAATTCCACTTTGCCAACACCAATTTGACACTGCCTTTAGTATTTCAGCATGCTTTATACTCACAAGCTAAAATGTCAAAAGGTCAAATACAAGTTGTAAAGTTCCCAAAAAAACAATATCACCGAGTAACAAAGCTAATTTAGAAATGTAGGAATATTACCCTAATTCACCCCCCTCTCCGCGAGGCCTAAATATCATGTCAATGCAAATATAAGAAGGAAAATATTGGATTCAGAGAAGTGTTTTATCAATAAAAAGAGGTTGCGCCAAATATGCACAGAATTACCATTTTCCTGGTTGGAAAACAGCCTGCTTGCACTGGAAACTGTCTTTCCAATGTCTGCCAGTGAACGCAGGTTGGACTTCTTGGTCTGGTGACGATGTTTCCGTAGCAACGTGTACATGACCTTCTCCTTCAGCTCAGACTTCAGCTGTCCAACCTCTATCTGGTTGTCAGTTATCGCCTCTGACACAGGAACAAAGACAAGCCACATGTTGACAATGAAAGGAGAACAGATGACACAGCAAAAACCTTGTCTTGCACAGAGGCTGGGTTTTGTCAGTCTGGAGACCCCAGGCAACGTCTGTCAGTGTTGCTCCAGCCCATGTGCAATAACTGACAATCACTGAGCAGGCAGAACAGCATATCAGCTACCATATGACTTGACTGTACCTCGTATTTAAAGTTACGCTTTAGTACTGTTAGTCTGCATATTGTGTTTGTGTGGTCTTTGTTATATGCTGTAAGTGTGACACAGTCATTTCCTAACTACCTACCTACTACCTACCTACCTATTGAATTGCCCTCACCTCACTACCATAACGGCCCAAAGAAAGAGCCGCTATTTAAGCACAGGGAGAAGAATACAGGGAGGACATACCGACAACCTGCGTCAACGTAGAGGCCTCCATGTCCAGCATGATGCTGCCCTTCTCGATGCACGCCTTCAGCTCCATCAGGCTGTGGAGAGACAGCGTGGCCACATGGGGCTTGCTCCAGCGTTCTCCGCCCTTCTCTACCTTCTCCTCAAACTTGATCCACCTGAGTTGGAGGAGATATGGCAGGTTGAAGCACGTTAGCCAGGTAGCTAGCACCAGGCCTGCTGGTGAGGTTTATCTTGGGCTACAGATTGGTAGCATGTAGCCCGTTGCACCCTGCACGATGCGGTGCGGATGCAGAGCTGAAGCGCAAGCGTTTTTGGAGCGGCTTCTCCGCTATGCTTTGCATACTGCCCACTTCCGGCAGATTTGATCCCACCAGCATTCTCTATGTAAGTTGGTCATGCTAAGCGTTGCATGATATAACATGATATAACAGCGTTACTAGTAGTATCCAGTCAGAGGCATGTGGATGTCTGCTGCATGGGGGTGACGATGCATGTCAATCAAACTACCACTACCTTAAAGAACAGGTCACACAACTGCTAATCTCTGTGAAAGACATTATTTGGCATGAGGATGAAAGTGTGCTTGAACAAAAACACCTCTCTTGCACACTTGCCAGTGTGCCATTGGTTAAGCTACCGTGTGCCCATGGTGGCACTCGTGCCAATGGTTGTTGACCCCTGGTCTATACAAACACCAATAAAGACATTGGGTGTGGACATGGGCTGAAGATTTTAGTTGGATATATGGGCTGTAAACAACTATGTGGATAATCAGGGTTGTCTTTTCTATACTAAAGAGTCCCACTGTGTTATGACGTGGTCACGGCATGCGATGGCTGTAGAGGCTGTGTAGAAAGACCTCCTGTAGAAAGGCAGATGAAGCAGGCTTAAAGGAAGTGTCAGGCCACACACACTGTGGCTAAGGCTTGAATGTAGGCCTGAAGGCATGGGCTGTCTGTAATGTCACCATAACAAAGAGCCATTCTCCTATAGCTGGTGGATGTAGTTTCCTCTGGGGATAGAGTGTCCACCTGGCTAAAGTCCACATGCCTTCATCCAGCCCTCTTGACTTCAGACAGTCAGTCAGACCAAGGAGGGACACCCTACCTGCCCAGTGACGGTGAGCACAGAGATTAGGGCTCTCTATAATATGACTATACAGCAGGGTACTGAACTTGTTCAGTACTGCTATGCAGTAACACTCCAAGAGAAGCACGGATTCCCTTACAATTTAATTACAATATGATAATGAGATGTTTACCAAGTGTCTATATTACTCATGATTCCATTAGTCAAGACCAATGGAATCACAGCTCATAGAACACCATTAAATCTGGGCTTCAATGGGATCTATGACAGATTCAAGTGCACTGTTAAAATTACATGAAAATCGATATTTATTAGACAACAGGCCTTAAACTGAGGTGTGTTCAGAATTGGCAAACATATTTAAACAGTTTTCCGTTTGCTTTGTGTTCGCCGCAAACGATTGCGAATAAATGCAAAAGGTTTGAGGAGGTAGTTCTCGGCAAACACACATTGACGCTGGACGAAGGGTTACACACGCACTGGTAATTATGGTCCATTGTGGTCAATGAAAGTTATTTGTATATCGCATATTGGACAGTAGGCTGTATTTTATGTGTTTGTCCAATGTGGTCTGGCTGCGGACCTGCCTTGTTATGCCTATTTTCATACAATTGGGATATTTTTTACCGGGCTTACATTTTACTATTTTTACTTTAATGTACAGTAATATAATATTAGCATGAAGCATGCATCATTAAATATTTCATAGCTTGTGAATATGTGGTTGTGATGTATGTATGGACCTGTCTGCTTTCCAACATTGTTGCAGAAAAGGCTAAGAGGTCATACATGAAGCACAACATGCAGGTACAGTAGATACATAAATCACAAACACTACCAACAAAACAAAGGTTTTGGATGACTCAGTGTGTATTGTCATTGTCAAAGTTGTCTTTTTACACATAAGTTGTAGGTGACACATCAGCGAGAGTGTCAGTGTCAGTTATTTTATATGTGTGTGTGTGTGTGCGTGTGTGTGTGTGTGTGTGTGTGTGTGTGAGTGCACGCATGGCCATAGAGATCATAGAGTAAGACAGTTTTTAAAAAATGTTCAATTGTATCGTGATGGGATTTTGTGTTTGGGTGGCGTTACACAATGGGACAAAATGCCAGCTTGTCCCTTTCATAACACTAATAATAACACTAATAACAAGTTTCCACTGTATAGTAAACAGGTTTGACTCTACTCTACTCACCTTGCCTCTACTTGCTTTGGGAGCTTTTTCATGACAGAATCAACCTCTGCAGAAGCCTGATAACGACCCATTCAGTAGAATGGAAGACATCTCTAACATGCAGGGCAGGGGGCATCTAGGACCAGGTTTGAGAAAACACTGTCCTAAGGAATGGCTGTGCTAGCGAGGCTGTGGGAGTTAGCATGCCCGTTAGCATGCATGAGCTAACCGAGGTCTGCTCACCTGGCAGTCTCCTTCCACTCCATCTCCTGCCCGTCCACAGCCAGCAGCTCGTCCAGTTCGGTGAAAAGCTGCGGGAAAGGGGGGGCATCGTCCTCCTCCCCCAGGATAAACCTGATCCTCTCTGCCGGGGAAACTGGGGAAATAGAGATGTAGACATGTTGGAGCTACACGGGACTGACGTTAAACATGACTTAAGCGTATTTAATTGTATGCTAAAGCTCAGGAGGTAAACTAGCTAAGTGGTGCGGGGGGGCATCCTTTGTTGTTACTGTGTATGACATACCAATAATGTTCTTCTAGCATATTTGGTAGGATCTCTTTAAAAATGTCACGCACAGCCTACATTATAAACACAACAAAACATCTACAGGAATATATTTATATACTGTATTTACTCGATGTTCTGGTGGTATGTAGTTATTATTAGAACTTTGCTGATTGTACAGGAGAACAGGAGAAGTGGCTGTAGTAAAGGTTCGAATGGGCTTGCTTAAAATGTACATTTTCATCTGTGGGACATAATTGGCTCCTAGACTGGAAGAGTAGGCTACAGAGAAATAGCAGTGTTCAATATAAATCTTTGTACTTCCTCATGACTGAAGGTAGGTGTAGAGTGAAAGGAGACAGTGTTTTAGATATACCAGTATCGGTGCCAGAACACACACAATGTCTTCTTTGATGTCAAACAGACTATACAAGACCTCTACTTAAGGTTTCCTTTTTATTACAACATACAGACTTGCGGAAATCTGTTTAGACAGAACATGACAACCGTTCCTGGGAATAGAGGTGTAATTTAAGCTAAGAGGAAAGACTTTGATAACACACCCCATATGATGAGAAGGCACATTCCCATGAACATATACAGGGAGTACAGAAACTTGTGTTGACCTGAGTCGCCTTGTACCTTCATCAGGTAGATGGGAGTGATGTCAATTACATTGGCTATCTATAAATCTTTCTCAAACTCTACATGGAGATAGATTGTGCTGTGTTGACTTTACTAGCACTAGCACTAACAAAAGGATTGTTTCTAAGATGATGTAACAAAGTCGATGCTAAGCTGTTAATCATTGGAAGGCTATATATCAATTTATATTTCACTGAATATTTTGGTCAGGAGTCAGGTCATTACAAGCTTGCACCTCAAACTATTAAAAAAAGTATATCAGAGCTTCCAAAAAAAAAGCATTTATCTGTATTTCTAACTTTATAATGGAACATAAGAAATCAAATGAGTAACATGCTGAGTGCCACTTTAAATGTAGATATAGAGGTTTGCTGACTGTTTGACTTTTAGTATGTACTTGACTTCTACAAATCACTTTTGAAACACAGTGTACACAACACCATTCACTGTTTCCTCTCTTAAGACTAACAAACAGTGTAAGAATTGAAACAGGTCTTTGTTGGTTTTATATACAACTTCTAAGTGGCTGGCTGCATCAGTTTTGCCAGGGTAAACAGGATTAATGGCATTAAGGTGGATAGCAATACATGGAAAAACTAACAAGTAGATGTTTCTGTATGCATTGTGTTGAGTGGACTTTTTCCATTCGTGTAATCAGTGGTGTTGTCTGAACCCGGAACCTGAAAGGGCCTTGAATACATTTGAAATATATCTAGCTTGTCGTTTAGCAAAAAGAAGAGGGCTTAATTTGTGTTGGAACGAGCTAGAACAGGATCCAGGACCTCCGTGATCAGATCCGGGATATATTTTACTTTATATTTTACAACAATATGTAGGGTTCTTAACTGTTAAAAATCTAAATATTCTAAAATAAACATGTTGCTTCCTCATTTGAATAAAAAGTGGTCAGTGATTAGCTGCACTAGTCTACGTTTCACGGCACATCATGAGGCAATAGTCAGTGTACTGAATAAAACAATGTCTAACAATAAATGACCACAATACCTTCCTTTTCGCTGTCATTTCGATATGTTCTGAGTAGGCTAGGCTGGGGTCATAAGTTTGATTTTTTTCTCTGCACAGTAAGGGCCCTATTTTAACCATCTAAGGGCACGGTCTAAAGCGCAAGGCGCAAACTGGATTTAGGGTGTGTCCAAATCCACGTTGGCTATTTTAAAGGCAGATAAACGGTCAGTGTGCCGGGCGCATGTTTCAAAAGGGTTGGACTTACTCTCTTCATTATTCATGGGTGTGTTTTGGGCGTAACATTTGTTAAACCAATCCGAATGTCAGCTCCCATTCCCTTTAAAAATCCAGGAGTGCATGCAACATTGCCGAATTGACGGGAGGGTTGACAGCTATGTATTTCCTGTAGACCGGTAGACATTTTAACCAGCAGCAGAATTATAGAGGTGCGTTCAGAATTGACGAGCATTCGTGGCAACCTTAAATGTTGAACTTTTTGTGTAAACATTCCAAACATATTAGATTGAAACTGTCACCCTTTGTCCAGCGTCAATGTGTGT
>JAODUE010002568.1:0-11693 GCA_027564755.1 Amblyopsis hoosieri
TATGTATATATATATGTATATATGTATATATATATGTATATATATATATATATATATATATATGTATGTATATATATATATATGTATGTATATATATATGTGTGTGTGTGTGTATATGCGTTAGCACACCTGAATCTATGGCTGAGGGTCAATAGTCTTTTCATAACCACTTGACCTTGATGGAAAACAGCCTGAGGTCAAAGGAATCTGACTACACTAAAAGTAGGCTACAGGTTACAGGGGCAAAGCCTAGATCTGCCTGACTATTGCTCTCAGCTCAATTGATTTTACTGGGATCATAGTCTGGAAATGTCAGGATGGGTTAATGTGATGATGTCAAGTGTGTTTCGAAACAGCGATAGAGCTAGATGAGGCGATCAAAACAGTTGTAGCAATGCCGACTGGTTAAACAATGTCCAATAGTTTCTAGTTTGTTTTTAGTTCTACGCCCAGTAGAAAGCAACACCCAGTGGAGCATGCCCAGACCCTATTCACAAAGTGAATGTTGGGTCTGGTTACAACAGGCTAATATTATTATTATTATTATTATTATATAATAATAATAATAATAATAATTCATTACCATCTTTGGAATTTAAATTAAAATAGGAATATACCAATCACAAAATGCTTGTCACATTGCAAGTTAGTTTAACAAATACATTTAAAAAATCCTTAGTTTTAATGCCTTAATTTCTATCAATTGTAATAATAATGCAAGCTTTTTCTTTCCAACGTGTCTACAGGAGAGGATGCTCTAATGGAATACCTCAAGACCAAATCAGTGACTGTGGAGTACTGAGGCAAGCCCTCATTAGAAACTCTAACCCTTTTGTATGGCTTCAGACATCAGCTTATCTGGTGTGTTGGGGGAAGGAGAGAGAACGCATCCTATTTCTGTCTTAGCCACAACACAGACACGTGCCTTCTTGGTTCTCATTGTAAACATAGGACTTGAAGCAGATATTACATATTTATATCATCATGCCATTATCCTCAAGTGGGTTTGGACTCAACTCTGCTCAATTTTTAGAAGGTTTTCAGTTCTTTGAAACATTTTATTACAGCACTCAAAATGCAGGCTCCAGCTACCCATTGTTTCAGTGGCAATAACTGTTGATCTCTGTCATAGAGTACCTCTCCTATCCCTGGTTTGCTAATGCATGTAGCTCACCGGAACATTTATTTTATTGTTCCGGCCTATTTATAAATTGTCCTTAAATTAAGTAGTTACCACAGAAACATCAAACAAAGGTTGAAACCTTGTAGAAATGACATTTTATTTAACAAGTGCAAAATGTGCAAAAAAGCCTTATTTTTCAACATGTCCAATCTTTTGAGAAAATATGCCCGTCATATCAGGCTTGTAGTAAACACTAGGCATTTTAGTATTAGTTAATGCATTGTTTTTGATATATGAATTTGACATATTTCGTGATGTTTAACATTTTTTACTCAATTTAATTTTGTAAATAACTTAATGAGAAATAACCATGTGGTATATTTTTGACACTGAAGTTCTAGGTTTTATTTGGCATACCAGCCCAATTGGAGGCGTAATTTATTTTTAAGTTTAAACATTCAAACAACTTGCCTTGGTATTTAATTTAGGACATACATTATGTTAAGCTGTAGGTATGATTTTAGATCTATACATTTAGTGCAGTTTGTTAGCTGATGGATGTTTATGGCATTTCTATCAGTAGCCCTTACCTCTTTTTTTTGCCGAATCTATATTTCCTGTCAATCACGTGCATATGCACCCAGTTACAACAGGTTTGGCAACAGGCTCCATGGGAGGGAGCCGAAAAGAAAGGAGTGGATTTGAGTTTATAGTATCGTTAATGACCAGCTAAATTACAAAACTACATGATTTGTCACATAATTTTGTGTTAAATAATACGAAATTATAATGTTGAATAATTGCTGTACCCATTTGATCAAAGAACCAAATTAACTGCATACTTAGTTTGCATACTGTAATCAACAAACTACATTCAGTCAATTTTAGCAGATGCTTTTATCCAAAGTGACTTAACAATGGCTACTATTTAGGAACAATTGGTGGATATACAGTATATAAACTATGCACAAAAAGTAAGGACATTTGTGAACACCTGTGGGATCAGCTTGGGGGTGCTGTTTGTGCCTGTGACTTATCCATGTTGGCTGACCTGCGACAAATGTTGGTTGACGAATGGGATGCCATCTCACAGCAGTGTGACCAGCATGAGGAGGAGGGGCCAGGCGGTTGTGGCTGTGTGTGGTTCTTCCACTCGCTACTGACGCTGCTGTTTGTTAAATTAATACAGTGTTACATTGCCAAAATGTCTTGTTTCTTCAACCATCCACTTAACCAATAGTCAACCGCAAGGAAAAGCTGTTTGGCATTGTCAGATTTGACAAATGTTTCATGGGCACAACCCACATACTCGGCTCTGCTGCTCATCCCACAAATGTATGTTTCTTAGAAATGTGGCACTATTTTATAAAGGAAATAATCAGGCTTTCCAATGGTTTAAGATGTAAGACCAAGAAGGATTGTTACAAAACACAAACTGCTTTCCTTTGTGTTATGTTTATTTTTCATTTTGTTAATACTTTAAGGCAAGTGAACCCAGGACCTTTTGGCTGGAAGAAAACCTACCAGAAAACAGCATCCTGCAGCCCCATAAACAAAATATCTCAAAGAATGGTGCATATATATTTTACTAACACACGTACATAACGCAATGGTACATAATACACTTAGCTGAGCAGCACTAACATTACTCTATTATTGAACATCAGGCAATCAAACTTAAACATGGTATACAAATTTTAAAAAGCTGGCAAATAACGAAAGGCTTATTTTCTTTAACATTTACTATACAAAGGCACTGAAACATAACTATGAAATAGCCACAACCTCTTATTGGGCTTTTCATTTCCTTAGTCTACAACACAAGTGTTTTCCAACACAAATGAATGTGTCATTATCAATCTGCACAAGCCTGCTAATTATCCATTCATTTGTGTCAGGTGTGATGGGGCAGAGACATGCAGGGCCTCCAGGACCCTGGTCTACATTACGTAATGTAGGCCCCACCCCTGAACACCTCTGCAGTATACACAGCACACTGTTGCATTAGCGCACACCTAGATTCTCTAGGTTCAAAACACAGTGGTCTAGAAAGTGTGAATGGCTGCAGGAGGGAAGGTAGAGGAATGTGTAATCCGATGAGAACTGTAGGGGAGGACTAAAGAGCAATGCAAGCCACTCCGCACTTAGGTGGGAGGGCATGTCAAAGCATCAGTGTTTTGGAACACTAGTCATTCCAGACACAAATGGCATTTCCATGACAACTGCATTTCCTTCACCACAAAAGGCACAAGCAGTTGTAATGCTCATATCAATTAGGTTTGTCTCAGGTGACAGGTTCACGCCATACCACACATTCTTCTTTACAATTGTCCAAAATACCCTAATCGGCCTACACATCGAGGACTTGGATGTTGGCTTTCCTCTCACAGTTCTTGTCGCTGGGCAGCTTGAGGTTCTCCTCTGTGATCTCATTCTCCTCTTCAGAGGCTAAATCCTCGTCCTCAGATGTGTCTTCTGGGTCGCTGTCTGAACCACTGAGCTCTACCAATGCAACGTCCTTATAAAAAGAAGCAACAAGCAAATGATGAGAAAGATATTCAACAACACAGAAAAGTAATCAGAAGCACATAGTACAATACATGCATGTGTTATGAGACCCATAGATCTCAAAATGTCATCCCGAGCTCACTGTTAATGAAACAAACTGCACATGTGGAAGGTGTTGAGAAGGAATATGAGCAACAACATGGGCCTGGCTGTGGAATATGCATGCTGCACACTCCAGAGCTTTGAAACTAACATACTGTGTGATGCTGCTGGCTGAAAAGAACAAAATAGCACTTCTGTAGCACTATGCTTTAGTGACTGGACATATAAAATGACAGTTTGTTCCACAGATAAACTTTCGATTGCTCAGCTTCTACAGTATTCTCACCATCTCTATGACTTTCTCTGCATCCTCCACACACTCAATGTTAAAGCTGTCAGCAGGGCTCTGGTCAATGTGCTGCTTTAACTTCTCATTGGCCTCGGCCATCTGGGGCAAGAAACTCTGCAACCGGTCTAAAACTATACCACATAAGCACAGATATGACTGACAGGCAGAATAACAGCTATAAAAAATAATCACAAAAAGAATGTCCATAGAACACATTATTTTGAAGGAGGTAATCTCACCACTACTTCTGGGGACCCTCGCAGTTTGTAAAGAGCTGCCAGACCTTGGTTTGAGGAGAAACTTTTCCTGAAGGCCTGTCAGGAAAGACAACAATCTCAGGGACCCAGATGAAAATAAATTTCTCCTGAAACCCCATTAAGATTCCCAAACGATCGATTTTTTTAAATAAAACTACTCACCTCCTCCATTACCACACGACAGCAAATCTTGTGAGCTTTTCTTTTCGATGTTTAATTCCATATTTTTATTGTGGCGATGCATATTTGGAATCAACTAGACGTGTATTTATTATGTGTGCACTGTGCTCAACATCCGGGTAGGAGTTCAGAAAAGGTCAGCGAAATTCTATCCTACAGCGCCCTCTATTCCTTTGCAAGAACTACAATCTGGAATTTACATTTACGGTTAAAATGGTTATTTCTGGGTATTGCATGTATTAGGCCTAGGCTATATTTACTTGTTATTCAGAAATTGTTATAATTTCATTATCACTACATTGCTGATGCTGAGGTACTGTGCGGTTGATAGAATAATTCACGAATCGGTAGTAAACTGTCTGAAATCGGGGAATTTTGAATAAATAAATTAATAAAATAAATATATAAATATATAATTTCACCTTGCTGCTGCCAAAATTGACAACGTGATAACGGCACACAGGCGCGCATGCGTACTGAAATGATAATATCTGGCATTTTTTGCGGAGACGATTCGCTTCTAAGCTGTTTCTATGATCTGAGTCTGCGCAATCTCCACATTTGAACGAAACCAAGGTATGTTAAAACATAAAGCATAATATAATAATTTTAGACTAGTCTGGGCTCTGGAATATTTTGAAGGTGGGGGGTTGCTAGAGTCAGACGCCAGCTAACACATCTCTATTGCTTGAAATTGGCAGAGCAGCTAGCTGGCATACGGTACTATGCTAATTTTTTTTTTGTATTAAGGCTTGATAACTTCAAATGACTAAATAATCAACACAGCTGTCTTGCCAATAAATAGACGGTTTTAAGGCCCCCGTCAATGATTTGAGTAAGAATTTACTGTAGCCTACTATTTAGCAAATAAGACAGACTGGTACCGCTGTTTATGTTTCATAGTATAACTATCTACATGTTTACGTTACGGTACTCTAATTGTATTTCCAGGGGCATTTCAACGTAGGCCCAACCTGTATTACATGTACTACTGTAATATGTATGAACTTGGAAACGGTCAATAGTTTTTCAAAACATACTTCCTGTATTTTTAGGGCCATTGGTTCTGGTGTAAGGGAGTTGTTAATGGTTACAACTAAGCTTAGACTATGATTAATAACAATTATATATTATATCAAATAAGCTAATAGATTTAGAAATAAGTGTGACTGTTCTCCTAATTTCCTCTCTCCAGGTGGACAAGACCTTAATGTTATTGTGCATGCATGGGGACTTAAAGCCGGTTTAGCCAGTTTCTTCTTTAACCATCTGCGTTGCCATTAGACTTGATGGATGGAGATGAGCCTTTGCAGTTTCAGGGCGCATCATGAGCATCCAAACTCTGGGGGGAGCTATTGGGGAGTCCCTTGTCCCTAGCCTGGCAGTACGTATGAGCGGTGCTGTTGGAGGGTGGAGCAGTCTCTCGTTGAAGTCTACAGGACGGGTGTCGTCTCTGTTCCACACCATGGTGCCCACTGGCTACAACAAGCTCCAGGAGGAGCGTCTGGCCATGGTCGACCTGGCGGCCAAGCCAGAAGCTGGTCAGCACCAGAACGGATACTGGCCCGAGTCGAGTCACGTGGAAGCTCGCCGGCACCAGGACCGGGCGGCCCGCTCCTCTGTGTCCTTATCCGACTGCGGCGACGGCCGGTACTCCGAGACTGAGCCCATGCTGCCAGAGAGCAGGCTGTCTGGCGATGAGGTGGATGGGGAGGATGACATGGAGGAAGGAGGACAAGCTCCTGTTGCCAGGAACATGCCCAAGGAGTCTCCCCTGGCCATGGCGCTACAAATCCTCGTACCTTTCCTGCTGGCTGGCTTTGGCACTGTCTCAGCAGGGATGGTGTTGGACATTGTCCAGGTAAGCCGACTGTTCTAATGGTGCTGTCACATTACTGTCTCCGTCTGAAGTACAAAGATCTAATAGGTGTAGGAGATTACACATGCAATGCATTATAGCAGCATGGAAAGGCTACTAGAGACAAGTGCCTTGACCCGTAGTTGATTTACAATTCTGTGGGTGTCTGTCAAACCAGGACACACACACAACACAACCCGTTTGTTTGAATTTTCTGTCAGTCTTTCAGTCGGGAACGGATTATTGGTCATATTTCTCATATATGTAGGGATGGCACTATTCAATTCTTTCAGTTCCGGTACAGACACCTGCACTTTGGGTATTGGCCGATACTGAGTTCCGATTCCAGTGTATTCCTCACTGTGACTGAGAAAGAGACTGGGAATCCCAATCCTGCTTTCCTAACTCTGTCAAACATAATGTAACATGGGCTATAAATGAATATAAGGAAATGTTACAATGTTGTCATTGATGTATTTTGTATGCATTAGTTGGTTTGGAGTGGTTTGGTTTAAGTTAAGTTCCAATCTCAGGATCGTATCGGTGCCATCCATAGTCATATGCATGTAATGTTGTTGAGGATGAAATGTTGGTTTCTTTTCCAGCACTGGGAGGCTTTTAGGTACATCACAGAGATCTTCATTCTGGTCCCTGCTCTGCTGGGCCTTAAGGGGAACTTGGAAATGACCCTCGCCTCACGGCTCTCCACTGCGGTGAGCAATGTGGCGCAATGACATTTGAGATGTTTTTGTTTCTGGTTCTACTTTACAGATTGTGCTCTATAGGGTGTCCATAGCCATGGCACACACTGACTGATGCCTGCTGTACAGAAGTAGTATGTTGATTGAACACAAAATGCTTAGAAAATCTCACTCGTCTTTCTGCTGCAATAGACACCAACAGGATTGATATAGTGGTGTGTTTAAGGGCTCCATAATCCCAGTGGGTGTTTATAATGGCTGTTTACCGTTCCGCCACTCTCTGGTCAGCCCTTCGATGACGTCACTGCCCTGAAATGACGCATGTTTACCTACGGCTGGCCAGGGGACATGTGCTGGCTCACTGTTTTTCTCCGTTGCAGTGGGATTGTGTGCACTTGTCATCGTGGCTGCGGCCGTGGGTCATGTCTCGTTCCACCCCCCAGGTTAAGCCATTGTTGTTTTGCTAGGTGGTTTTTCAAAAGCGTCTGTCAGGCCGTGACATTGCATTCTCTCCTCCATGTTGCCATGGCACCACTACTACTACTACTACTACTACTACTTTAAAGTTCAGTTTAACACTTGTGGATGATACTGCTGCTGGGGAGGACATGTTGGGCTCTAGGGCACTAATAGTGCAATCGAGGAGTAAAGGGGATACGACACAAACTCTATTCTTTTACTGTACGTAGATGAGCCCCTCCCCCACTCGGCAAGTTTAAATAATGCAGGAAAATTGTATCTTGGTTACGAATTGGCAGGCAAAGTTGCTGAGTTAGGCCTCTGTGTATAAACACACACACAGAGTGAACAAGTAGAAGTAAATAGGAGTAGACAGTTGGATGTTAAATGTAGCACTGTACCTCAACAGCAGACAGAACACACACTCACCAAACAGGTCAGGGCAGAGCGATGCTCTAGGGAGAACCTGCTGGGGGGGATGCATTTATATAAGAATGAATACAGTGGAATGTGAGTGACATTATAATGCTGCTTCTGGCTGTGGCGCGTATGTGCAAACAAGCGCCTTATAATAAGAAGCTTCATAGCTGACCAGCTCATATTGCTGGCACCTTCAGTTCTTTCAGCTTTGGCTTTGGCACAGTGCTGTATGTCATCCTAGCACTATACCTCAGTGTTGTCCAATCGCGTGGGTAAAATTTCCACTCTGTTGTGCGATAGTGCCCCCCAAATCCCAAACGGTTTACCTTTGGTTACTGCTTATGTTGTGAAACATAATTACAATAGTTAGGGCAATGGAATGGTGAGCCTATGAGCTCTGTAGAAGCACTACATTTTGTAATACTGGTTTAAGCAGTTCAAATTGAAACCAATGTTTATAATATGGATTTCTGCATGTAGCATTAAGCACACTGAACACAGAGGTGAACTATTTAGTTGATGACCCTAATAATAATATATTAATAGATTTTGCTCTCTCAGGCTAGACACAACTGGTTTTAAGTGTATGCAAATATATCATAGTATCTGTCTCTCACGGCTACACCGAGTGTCTGTCATGATCTTCCTCTCAGTGACTCACTTTCCTTATTCAAATGATGCAAGGTAGAGTCTTGTCCTTCATTTCCATGACCAGAGTATGCTCGCATAGTTTTTTCAGCTTCTGCCCTGTCAGAGGCTAACTTCCCAGAGGTTCTCAGGGTTATTTCACCACAGGGAACAGCAGGTCTCAGTGTGGGCTTACATTGCAACCTCTTTAGCAAACACTGACATTTCTCTCCAATGGATATGTTTCTCATTGACAGAAACCTGGGAATTAGTTTAGGTTTTATATATGCATTGTCTAAATGATTTATTGTAGTAATACTGGTATGTTGCAAGCCACTACTCCCATCAGACAAGTGCCAGGAATAAATTAACTTTTTGCAGGATATTAAGAAGCTAAAGAAATGTAATCTTATTTAAATTATATAAGAAATAATATGTATTATCTGTGTCCTTTTTATTTGTCTTCTTTCTCTGAACAATAATATGCATGTGGTAATATATCTTTATATATCTTGGTAATGTGATAACAGTCTTGTCCCCTACAGGTAAATGTGGGCAAGATGGATTCCCCCATAGAGAAGTGGAATCTCATAATCGGAAACTTGGCACTGAAACAGGTAACGCCACACCAGCCTGCCAAGTGCAACGCAGTTCTCTAGCTAACGTGTCCACCCTGATTATTTATTAGCCAGGCCAGGGGCCGATGCAGCGTTACTTAACAGGTGTCTGAGCAGTGACTTATGACCTGTGTGACAGCAAACCTACTGTTACAGCTAAGGTGCTCGCTCTGTACATGTCAGATACTGTACACGCCGTGTGTGTATTGTCTCTGGTCCCTGTTTCTCTAACCCCACCACCCTCTCCCCAGGTGCAGGCTACTGTGGTGGGCTTCCTAGCGGCGGTAGCAGCTGTGGTTCTGGGCTGGATCCCTGAGGGAAAGTTCCAGATGAGCCACGCTGTGCTGCTGTGCTCCAGCAGCGTGGCCACGGCCTTCATCGCATCCATGCTGCAGGGTACGAGCACGCACACACACACACAGGTTTATATACGCACACAGCTGCAGCACACACCAGGAATCAACACACATACGTACGGTTCACACAGCTGCATCAGGGCAACACACACACACACACGTACTACTGTACACATCCTATAAAACACTAGGATAGGACTTTGACCCAGGAAGATATATTTGCACATACTCACACAGCTGCTGCACAACACAACTACTTTGACAAAGCTCTTATTTTAACTAACTGCACCCCAGCACTGAGCCTGACTCCACCCACTACAACTTTGAAAACTGCGTCAAGGAGCTGAGTGAGGGGAGGGGAGGGGCTGAGAGAGGGACCTCCATTAACATTTAAATTTGATGATGCATGATGACATATGAGCGTACTAAGTGTACCGATGAAAACCAGCCAGGTCCTGTGGTTATTTTTAATTGATATGAGGTGTAGTTCTGTTTTCAGCACATAAAATGGCACCTTTTTATAAAAATGGGAATTTTGAAAATATTAACATTGATGTGTCTCATCACAGATCAATCCAATTACTCCAAAAACACATTTTTGGGTGCAGTTACACTTTGTTATAGTCAGCAATCCCAAGCCAATACACTTTTTTGTCAAATTAATCAAATATCTTGCCATTCTGTGTGTGTTGTAAAACATTTTCTGTTACTTCTACACAGCCGTGGCTCTGTAAATAGAAACACAAACAAACCTTCCTTCCTCATCCTTGAGCAAGATACCCAACTGGGTGACTGGGTGAATGTGAGGCAAAATACTGTAAAGCGCTTGGATAAAAGCGCTATATAAATGCAGTCCATTTACCATAAACAGGAGAACACTTGTAGCTTAATCTTATCTTAAAGATGTTTCTAAGTTACACAATGCAAGCAAGAGAAGCACAACACTTTGGAACCACACTTAAGGCGGCCACATTATTGTGTGCACGCAGAGACAATGTGCTGACAGTTTTCATGCCATGGTGGACATGGATATGACACGTCATAGACTATGTAAGTGAGAGCGACACATTAAACCACCCAGACAGTGAAATGTATAGCGTGTGTGTGTGTGTGCGTGTGCGTGTGCGTGTGCGTGTGCGTGCGTGCGTGCGCGTGCGTGCGTGCGTGCGTGCGTGCGAATGTGTGTTCGCTTAGTTATTTCTCAGCAAAATGACACTTAACCTACACATTGCCGTTTTTAAGTAAAGTGTTTACTTCACGTACTGTTTATTTGATGATGACATACATGGGTGACCTCTGCTAACAGTCTGTTACATGTCCAGGTATTATCATGGTCGGTGTCATTGTGGGTTCCAAGAAGACTGGCATTAACCCGGATAATGTGGCCACGCCCATTGCTGCCAGTTTTGGTGACCTTATCACCCTGGCCATCTTGGCTTGGATCAGCCAAGGCCTATACAACTGCTTAGGTAAGACAATCAGCCATGGAGAATGTGGAAACTGTTGATTAACAAAGCAGTGTTGGTTAAACATTCAGTTTCGTTTTTTTGGCTATTGTTGGAAAGCTGAACGTTAAAATACCTTGATTCAAGAAGAAGAAGAAAAAGATATGAGAATATCAATGACATTTTCCTAGAATAGATTAATTATGTTTAGTTAGTTAGTATGTTTACTCGATTTAATATTTTGCATTTAACAACATATTGCCTTCAGAAGACATTAAATTACTTCTGGGTGCTTTTACATAATTTAGCAAACACTCAAGTGATAAGTACATTTGTTAATAACTGAATGGGCCATTAGCCATACACATATCGCATCATCAAAAGAAACAATATTGTTAGATTAAATACAATTCAAAATACCTGCATATGTCACTAGAGGGCACTCTAACCATGCATTCTCTTACTGTCTTGCATTCCCAAAAGCCGAACAAACATATTTTTAACATAGCCACTCGTTCCACATATATAATTCATGCCACACCCAAAATTGTACTACCTTGATTGCTTACTACAGTGTTCATCCAAAGCCATTTGCTCTGGAAAATGTGTCGGGTCCGATTGTAAGTAATATAACTTGCAGACACAAACCAGTTACAACTGTGAAAGTACCAGTTTACAGATCTGCTGATTCTTTTTGTCCGAGGTGCTTTGGCAGATTTTCCGAGGCCATGCGGCACTGCGAGGTACCTTG
>JAODUE010002569.1:0-11692 GCA_027564755.1 Amblyopsis hoosieri
TGAAGCACTTTGTGTTACATGAATTTGTATGAAAAGTGCTATATAAATAAAGATTGATTGATTGATTGATTGATTATTAAAATATCATATGTAATGCTTGCATGACAACAGCATTAAATCAGTTGTCATTGGGGATCACGGGTCAAAGGGTTCAGGAAGCATTGTTGTAAGGGCACGTCCTCCAGGAGTGTTTACCAAACCAAAAGAATATGGATCTTCATCCTGTTGCTGCAGCCACATCAAGGCCGTGCACACCCTCGGTGTACCTATTGACTGCTTAAGGACATTAACAAAGGAACAAAGATCTCTGTTCGGGGGTTTTCCTCTGTACTGAAAATGATCTTGGCAGTTATAGCCTACCGTACTTGAGGGTCCGGGAGGGCCTGCTGCTCAGCCTCTGTTGAAAACCCCCACTTAGTTGTTGCTATCCTGCTCCAAGACCTCCACCCACCTCTGTTTGTTTTCGTCATTGTTAATAGCCGAGACGAGTTTCCTATAATCAGCAATATTGCATTGACCTCGACTCGCATCACAGCAAGGGCTTCTTTAATACATTCAACGAAGCTTCCTGTGTTTATATTGTTTTGCCTCCTTTTTCTGAACCGTTATCATTAACAATATGTAGGAACACATATCTATTTGAGAGGTGGCCATGTAATATCCTAAGTCTTACTACGATGTTTTATTGCCCTGGAGACATTCATCATGGAGCAAGGTGGATGCCAATGCATTAACTCAGTCACGTGTCCTTGGGGTTTGAATAATGCTATTGTGTGGTGATTAATTGTCTTACAATGCCAAATACTTGTTAACACAGACGTGAATATAACAGTCATAAAGGTGGTATGTCCATTAACATTGTTTACCAGGTTCCAGATTGCTTTTGCTTTATTTCACAAAGGATTCCCCCTTGTTTTCTTTAACAAACCTTCCTGAACCTCTAACCTTAGCATTATTGTGTCACAATGCCCATTGCTCTACACAGAGAACAGATAGCAGTCACCTTGAACATTGAGCCACAGGGCAATGCACGATCACTGCATAACAATTACCCACAGATGGTGAGGTCATATTTCTGTAAGACAGTGATACATCAAATAATTCCAGTGCATTACGTGGAAAAACACTTTGGTTTTGAGAGGCGGTATATATATCTGACTTGAATGCTGAGAATGATGTAAATAATCTGTGTTTTAGACAGTGTCTTACATAGAGGTCAGGTGCAACTTGATTGGATCCCCATTTCTGATTGGTAGTGGCTTCAGGTGTGCAGGGCAGGATAACCAGAAACAGCCAACCAGCCTGGAGAACCTGTAGGGGATGACAATAAGCCAATACAAGCCTTGGGATGTAACAGGGAATAACATTTCTGGAGAGTTAAAGTAATATAGTGTTTGATATAGCAGTCATTACAGTAATGTATTGTAGGCTTTCATGAGGTGAATACGTAAATCTGGCTATAGTTGATTTTAAGTGTTGTCCAAGTTATTGCTAAAACATAATAATGCCATTTACTGAACATACTGTACAACTGAAACGTCTGCAAATGATGGCAAATGTAATGCATAACGACATGTAATTGTGCTATTGCACTTCATCTTGTTGTATTGTATGTGTTTAACTCTTTAGGAACTCTTAATATTACCTTACAATATGTGCTAAAATTGCTTGCTGATATCCTCTAGAGAACTGACATTTCTTGCCAGTTAGTTTTCAGTGTCTGGCTAGAGTCACACAAGGTAGAAGAGGTCATGGAATATGCCCCCTTGAGACTGTGGCGCTCCAAACCTCTCCCAGAGGACCACAGTACTTGCAGCCAGCCAATGCGGCCCTATTCTGTCATGTTAGGACAAAGAGAGAGAGAGAGAGAGAGAGAGAGAGAGAGAGAGAGAGAGAGAGAGAGAGAGAGAGCTGTAATATCTTTGAACTAGGGCAGATGTTTTGCAGTGTGCACTCATTGTTCCTGACAGACCCCTGCTTTTCTTTACAACTAGAGCATATGTCACTGTGAACTTCAAAAAGACATTGTGTTTCCAGCAAGGAATGCACTCACATGGCGAGCGGGAGCAGGCATGGCCAGAAAGTCTCAAACAGATTTACATCTCCGGTCGCTTGCCTAACATAATAATCCCTCAAAATGCTTCACTGTGGCAGTGGCTAGCTTCATGGCCGACAGCCTGGAGTACCTCTACTGGTTTTTTTGATTTAGTGGCAGTGTGTTCAAGAGCTTCACGCCATGTCTAATAAAAACCGAACATTAAGAACGTAAGAAAACTCCCCATAGAGTTTTGGGTTGTTGCTTTTTGCGCCAAAAACACAAGACAAAAAGAAACATTCATAGATGCAGTATTGCTGTTTACATCCTCTGTTGCTTTACAAGGTACCTTGTGACAAAGGTGCATTGTCTAAAGAGCTTTATAAATACATTTGACTAGACCTAAGACACATAGGAACAAACAACACAAAGACCACAAATAATACAGTACGCCACATCAATAGGTGACTCCTGTGTGCTTATAGCTCATCCATCTACTGATTACTGTAATATGTCTCAAGCCCCACCCAAAATAAAACAATAATGTTCCCAGTCCTTATTGTAAACAAGGGAATAGTATGGTACATACTTGTAGATTTGAAGTTTGTGGAATAATGAGAAATACCATGTTACCCTCGTTGACGTCTATTATAAGTCTGCTCATGGTTCCCAAAGGGGTAATTATTAGGGGAAAGCAAAGCATGCCACCAAAGGTGTTCTGTTAACCTTTGACCTTCGCAATGTCTGTCTAGATGTCAATCCTGTGTCATGTGACGTACCCTTAAAAAATGAGAATATCATGTATGGATGTCAAGCGCCAACATCGTGCCAAAAATGCAGTTTTTTGCAGCCTGCAAATGATGTCATCATATAACGTGTCCATAGATTTACCGTCACACCGCTAAAATGAGACCCTCGGAAGAACTTATGAAACACGTCTATTGTGAATCTACTTCCTCCCTTTTCCCAAGCTGCGCTATAGCAAGTTGATATTATGTACAGTATATCTTAACATTTTGACTTAAAAGTGTCACTGCACTCTAAAATTCGTTTTTTGAGCTGTGAACGAAGTAATAGTAGATCTGTGATGAGACACATCAATACTGGTGTTAATATTGACACAATTCTGGTTTTTATCAAAATCAGCATTTTATGTGCTGAAAACAGAACTAGACGTCATATCCATTAAAAATCATCCCAGCACCTGGTCCACTTAGTACGCCCATACGTCATCAAATTAAAATGTTAACGTTAATGTTAATGGGGGTCCCCTCTCAGCAAGTTGCAGTACATGGAAATACTGGGTAGCTGGAAAGTCATGGTTTCTGCTGTGTTAATGATGCTGGTCTGTTATATGCCAACACAGAAGTCTAACCAAGCAACAAACAAAGTCTGCACAACACAATGTAACCAAGCAACAACACAATGTAACCACTAATAATAATAAGATAAATATTAATTTATTGAACGTCCTCAAACACAAACCGTGAATGATGACCATGCTCACCCTGTTTCATGGCCTTTCCTATCTGCTTTGTCCCAGAGAATGCTAATAAACATGAATGTGTAATGTTCTGTGAAACAGATTAGGCACCATTGCTGATAGATGACGACATCTCTCTCTCCCTCCTCTTGTCTGCGTAGTGATTGTATCAAACATGCAGGAGCAGTGATGAACCTGTCTCTAACTGCAGTTTCACAGTCGGGCTAGGGAAACATTCAGCTGATGATGAATGTAAGAACATTCCAGGGCCTTCTAGAACTGTTTACGCAAGTGCCTGTCCATTTGATAGAGAAGGGGGGCCTTGTGGGGTCTTTGGCAGCGTGAACTGTTGGCCTGTGGTCTCTGCCGTAGCATCCAAAAAGAAAGATCATTTTTTCTAAGCAGCTAAATCTGAAGCTCGGAGGCAAACTCAGCTTGTATGGTTGTGCATGACAACTGGCTGCCTTTGGAAGATTCCCCACAAAGTCAGCAGGTTTGGGGAGTAACTCATTAAATGTAATCATATCTTGTTATTAACAAGGTCGGACTGCAAAATCCAAAGTATGACAGGAACACATCAGATTCTTTAGAATGTATATGTTTATTGAAAAAGGGAATATCAGAGGTATGGCTTGGTTTACAACCTGAAAACAGAGCATGATAAACACATATTATATGAATAATATGTGTTAGAAGCTGCCTCAAAATAATCAATAATGTCTTTCACATTGCATTGGATCAAAAGTAGAACATTTGCACCGGGTTAAATCAAATTCAACAGTGACAGAATGAATATAGGTCTACAGGTCTACAGGTTTTTGCAGATTTAATAGTCTATTTCTGATCTTGAATGTAAATGTGTTTATGAGACATTATGGATATATCTTCTTATTTTTTTTTTTACATATCAGAATATTAGTTTTATATTCAACATCATATTATGGGATGTTCAATATACACGTAGGTCTCGCCTAGCTCAGTCAATAGAGCACAAAACACCAAGCAGGATACAGGGTAAAAATATCTTACTACCGTAGGTGGTATCATATCAATACGCATAATTATACAGTTATTTTGATTAAATAATCCACCATAATGCGGTAATGTATCAAAATATTATGGTATCTCACAAAGTTTTTTCCAGAAAATGTATTAAACAAAATATGGCAATAGTTTGGTTAAATGGAAAAGCTCAAATACACACACATTATAAATATGCAATTAGTAAAATTCCATTAAAATATGAAATATGTGAAAATACTTCTGGTATAGTACAGGAAAGTCCTGGAAAAACATTCATAGCACTGCCTAAGTTTCTTTGAAAACAATATAAAATATTACACAATACAAAAATAAATCACTGCATTAAAAATATGTGTATGATACTAAAGTGTCTCAAATATAAAAAAGATTTAAAGTCTCTGAACATTCCCTTAGAATTATTTTTTCAGGGATGTGTAGGAATTAGCTTTACATTCCTTCCAAGGAGAAGTGTTGGTATGAACATATTCAAAGTATTTTACTTTTAAGTTCAGTTTCCTGTTTCCCATTGCAAATATTTATATTGTGGAATGTGCTCAACTGTATTTTATGATGTATGATATTTCACTTAATATACAACAACCATTTTTGTAGTTCATGGCTGAAATGTTTTTGAATATTGTATATTTTGTTTTTATTATGGTCTCTATTACAGTATTAACAGTAGTTCCAAGTCAGCAGCATGTTGGATTGTGTACTGCATTTTTAGGTGTTAATATCACATCATAATTATATCCCAGCCGGACATTTCCACTAGCTATTACTGTAAACATGGTTACTCTAGCATTCAAATTTGACCTATTATACCATAGCCCTATATACATGCTGATGTTTTGTTAAAGATTAACATGTAATCACTAACTACACTAAAGAGTAGTCATTGCTTTTATGGTGCAGTTAGCTCACCGGACACAAGAGGCATTATCTCCACATACCCTGCCCTGATTGGTCACCTCTAAATAAGCGGGCCAATCCCCAGCCTGTGTCTTTAATACATCAGCCTTGCATGTGAAACAAATAGCGTATCGGTCAAAGTTTTCCCTTTAAGCATCGTGAAGAAAAACAAAGATATAAATACAATTACTACACAGTCAAACATTCAGTTAGTACAACACACTCAAACGCATACTGTATATACTGTAAATATGCAATACCCTTTCTCTCACCCTGTGTTCATGGCCATAGGTGACGTGGACACACATTCCTGACATTAATTCATATAGCAACAACACAGGGAATAATAATTGCACTTGGTGCTAACGTGGCAACGATTTATGAAGATGGGGGCGGAGCCTAGCCCCCCCAGAGCAGTTCTGGGGTCTGGCGTTGTCTGGCGGTGATGTGCTGGTTCAGACAGATAGGCGTCGTACAGTACACATACGTCCATATGGCACGGAGGTATACAGGCGTAGCGCAATACAGCCACCCGCCATTTTAGTAGTTTTAGTTGTTATTGCGTCTTATCGATTTCTTCACTCTGAAGGGACATTCAGAGGGAAAAGTATGAATTAATAAAATCACAGTCAGAGAGGATAGGGAAATTATGCTGGTGTGAATTCTTATACAAGAGCTAAGCGCGCCTCAATTAGACAGTTTGATTTTACAATAGCAGAGATGATTTGTTCTGGTGTGTGGAAATGTTTCTGAAATAACATGTATACCATTTACACTAAGTCTGCAAAACTGGAAGCATGGAAATGTTGCTATTTAGGCATTCATTCAAAAGAAATGTAAATAAATGAAAAGGTTTTATGGTTTTAGTGATATATCTGAGCCATAAAAGTATCTCAGTACATTTTAACTTCCCATATACTGTATATAACTGTAAATAACATAACGGTTTGTTGTCGTATAGAGCCCTGTGCATACATACTGCATGCCATGTATTCAACCAATTGTTTTACAACATTGCTAAGAAAACAGCATTGTTTTAGAAACAGCAGCAGTTCCTTTACCAAGACAATAAACAATACCTCGTAATACCTAACTGTTGGCTTAATGCCTGACAGTGCTCTTTTGCATTCTGTATATGGTATTTATGGTATTTCAGAACGGAGACAACAATCCTGGTGATAATAATTGTCCAGACATGTTGGCGGCATATATAACTGTTCCCAACGTTTATACCAAAAATACCACATGTTTTAATTATAGGTCACCAAGAATGAGGCACTACATGTACAATACAGGTTTTACTCCCTCAGGGTAAAGCCCACAAAGCTGCTTCCAGCGGCGTAGCCCACTTATGTACAATTAGCGATCATAAATAAGTGGGCAAGGGTTTATGAACAGAACATGTTACTAAGTGTTAAGTTAAGTTAATGTGCTTGTGTAGACTGATTGGGTGGAGGCAGTAGCCAACATTGTGTGGACTCCAAATGTATCACGTACATATCATAGCTCCTTCCTGATTCAAATCATTTCACAGGTAATAATTCAGCCTGTTCCATCAGCCGACTTAGTTTTGATGATTGATTGTCAGCAGGACATTAAGAAGAGCGTTTGTACGGTGCTGCTATGTTTAGGAGTCATACAAATAGTTGAAAATAGTTGTTCATTTCCCAGTTTCTCTGTGATGTGTGCATCTGGGGTGTTCTTACTGGCTAATGGCGTTCTTCAGGTACTGCTGAAGCCACTTGGTCTCTGGGTTAATGCACACTTCCCTTCCACTCTTCAGCTTGGCTCTGGTAGAGAGAGACACACTTTGGGATTTAGTCTCTATTCATGTCTGCTCTGACTCATGCACGATATAATATGATAATTATTAGGTGAAGAAACATCTTGTAACTTAGTAGATATATTTTTGGAAGCTTCCTATTTTTCAATATTACTAATTCACTTTCACTACTGTATTTTGAAGCAGGTTCTTTAATCTACTACGCTACTATACTGTAGCAATGTAGCATTATAAGCATTAATGTAATTAATAGTATTTTAACATTAGTGTTTTAAATGAAATGATTGTTAACAAACAAGACATGAACCACGATGCAACACTTCAGAGAGAGAGAGAGAGGATAATGCATTTTTTTCTGACTGCTGTGGGTTTATTTGATACAGAGAAATAACATGATCAATAAAATATTATTATTATTATTATTATTATTATTATCATGTGCGATTCTGTTGTAATCATGTAAAGAGCAGGTAGTAGACAGAGTGCTCAATATACAGGCATTTCCTGGAATGGCGTCATTCTTGATTTTGTTTACATTATCTGCTATGCATAAAGCACGCGTTATCTTACCTCATAGTCACATTCGTTTTTTCCGATTTAGTAACGATTAATGGTCGATTTGATGTTAAAATGTATTTTGATTTAAATAGACAATATGTTTGTTTAGACTGCATACCAAATCTTTGTCATAGACTTGACAATTCTATTTCTATTTCATGTAATGTCTGTTTGCTGTCAACAGCAGATGGACCAGGCCTACAGTGTGGAAGAGCGAGTGTGTCTAGAAGATACCTCTCCACGAGCTGTATATGGGTGCTGCTGTAATGTAGTTGCTGGGGAGACCGGGGTGGGTGGAGTCTACAGGCATATGGATCTGACTGACACCTCCGTGGCAACAAAAGGCTGTGTTTGAGTGTTAACCACCCTCCTCCCCTTCATCTCATCACGCTGCAAACACACTCCTCTCCTCACCGCTTAACGCGCTCCGATTCAATTTGAGCACGTTAACCACGCTGGCTGCCGCCACACGTGCACACGCGCACACACACACGCAGGTGAGCAAATGCCCAGGCATTCTTCACCACTTCTTGAGAACGCTTGCTAACTTTGAGCTCAAGTCAGAACAAACTCCATCTGAAGCTCTCAGCTAAAACCTAGTTGATACCAGTGTTAATAAATAACACTGGTGGGCACCACGGCACCCCGTCATTTCTGTGTGGAATTTGCATGTTCTCCCCGTGTCTGCGTGGGTTTCCTCCGTGTGCTCCGGTTTCCCCCACTATCATAAAACATGTTAGGGTCACCCTCCAGTCAGTGCCATGTGACACTGGATTCCATCTAGAGTTGGTCCCTGGGCGCTACACAGCAGCTGCCCACTGCTCCTTGGAGGGATGGCTTTAATGCAGAGGATGAATTTAGCTACATGTATGTGACAATAAAGAAAGAACCTTTAAATCATTGTTTAATCTTGTGAGCATGCCTGTCCCTCTTGTCACCCTCTCTACAACAGTAGAAGCATTACACAATGTCTTCTCCCTGGTATATGTGCAGAGGTGCGTTGAGAATGGCCGAATGCGTTTGTGTTTGAACATGACGTTTATGTGTGTAAACAAAATTATTAGATTTTAACTGTCACCCTTGGTCCAGCGTCAGAGAACTACCTCCTCAGACCGCCTGCTTGTGTTCGCAAATGTTTGCGGCCAACTCAAAGCAAACTGTTTGAATATGTTTAAGAAAGTTCGCGCACCTCGGGTAGAAGTGTGCCGCTAAGTGACGTTTCAGACTGGGCGTCCATTACTCACATGACCTGGAAGGGGCAGTTGGGGGTGTGGAGGAACTTGAGCTCCTTGATGGAGCGCTGTGGAACAGTGTTGAGGGTGGAGCGACACCAGCATCTCTCCACCAAGCTGATGGGCTTGGCTGTACAAAACACAGCAAAGTGGTCAGACTCAGCAAAAGAACAACGTACGTGTGGCGAGATGTGATCAATAATAGCCACATTCACTTATACAAAGCTTTTCTGTGCAGAGGGGGCCATTACCATAAGGTTTTATTTTCCTAATTCAGTCTTAGCACAGCTAAACAAAAGTTTTGGGAAGTCAAGATCGAAGTCCACAAATCTGAGACATGGACATATGAATATGTTGTAAACATAGGCTGTGAATGTATTACAGTTTTATCATTTTCTATCAGAAAGATGTAATGAATATCAAATGAATGTAATGCATGTTTATACCAAAGACTTGCACAACTATCTCAGCTTTTAGCCAATAGCATCAAAGTTTAAGGCAGCCAGCTTACACACACACACACACACACACACACACACACACACACGTACATGCGCGCGCGCACACACACACAGATGCACAAATACATTTTTTGCTTTTCTTTAAAGTTAAGTCAGGACCACATGAGCAATGAACATATTCTGACTTTGACTTCGGACTTTATTTTTAATTAAATAATTTGAATTTTTTGATCTGGTGATTGCTTTAAATAAAAGGTGCCTAAATATTTATTTACAGTTAATGAGTAATGATAATTACTATTATACTATTACTATATATTAATATTCATATGGCTTCATTATTCATTTGGGAATATTAAAACATCAATATAACACAAACTGAAAACCGTTTAACGTCTGTTCAAATCTAATGTTTGAACTATTTTTCTGCATGGGAATGTATAGTTTACATGCCTGTGTGCTCAACACTATCATTCACTACACACACAAACACGCGCGCACGCACGCACGCACGCACGCCACTAGTTGTGAAAAGCAAAATCATAAAAGCAATTTTAGCTTTTCATTCTCCATTCACTCTAATGGAGATGGGCCTCAGCAATGCTCAGCAAGATACCGTTTCCAAAAGGACCTTCTTTATGGGAGCACACTCCACACCTCAGACATGGAACCAACAGCCCCTCCACAAATCACCTCACGTACATTCTTACTGTAGAATGATTACAAATCACCCCGGTGTTTGCATACAGCTTGCTGCATGAAACACTGGCTTGAAGATGAATAGTAGAAGATCGGGGATGCTCAGATGTATGTTCATCGTTTGAATTGCAAAATAAATAAGTGTATTTAATCATGAATAAATAACTGTCTGCTATCACTGTATTGAGAAAATAGGTTGTTGGCAGTTGTCAATGGCTGATTAACATTTTAAAACGGAAGACTGCTGTTTTTTGTATTGTCAATCCATTATGAGTTTTTATTTTATTTTCCTTCACTAAAGTCTCATCTTTATATCCTTATATTTCTTCTTGGAACATGCTTTACAATATCATATTGTTTATGAGTCTGTTATTATCTATCTCAATACAATCCCACCCTTTTTAATGGGATGCCAGATGTTACAAATACGACTAAACTGAGCTAATATCAGTCTGCAGATTCACACCTTATCAAGGTCTATTCTTGTGTTAACTAAGGGATCATTATGTGGCTACATAGCATCCAGGCTAGAAGAGAGCATCAACAGGTATCAAGCCATCCATCTATCCATCCATTCATCACCCGCTTATCTGTAGGAGTCAGGTCGCGGGGGCAGCAGCTCAAGCAGATGACCCCAAATTAGAAAACACTCTGACTGAGGGATTCTAAGGCGTTCCCAGGCCACTGTGGAGATATAATCTCTCCACCTAGTCCTGGGTCTTCCTCGAGGCCTCCTTTCAGCTGGATGTGCCTGGAACACCTCCCTAGGGAGGCGCCCAGGTGGCATCCTTAATATCAGCATGAAGATTGTAACTAGCGAGGCAGCACGCTGTCTAGGAAATTAACTGTATCTCATACTAAACCACTCTCTCAAACCACCAAGGTGCAGTGGAACAACAGAGCCCGGCACATCAGCGACACCTTCAAAGACTCTAAAAGACCAAAAGGTAAAGAGAGAGCACCTCGACCCGGAGAGCTTTCAACATTTAGCGGATGCTCTCAGGGTTGCGCTCCTCACAGGTTTCAACAGACGCCTCATTACCTTAAACGTGCCTGACCAACAATGGTCAGAGCCACCGCACAGACAGACAGACAGACAAATAATAGCAAATGTCTGTGCTCCCCACTACAGACCCCAGGTCCCCCCAATTCAAAGCTCCCAAACGGCTCAATGTGCTCAGAAGCCCCACACCCCCGACCCCCCCACAGACTCACCGTCTGAGTCCAGGACGTGCACGGCCACAGCCAGCAGAGCCAGCAGCTTGACGTCCATGTCGGTGGGCTTCTAGTAGGCTTCTGAGGGAGGACTGCAGGAAGGCTCCTATATGCTTACAATCCAGGGAACAGTGAGACTGACCACCAGCTCCCCACGGCAGTGTGTTAGATCTACTGCTGGGAGGAGAGAGAGGGGGGGGGGGGGGGGGGGAGATGGGGGGTGGAGAGAGATAGACACCTGGTTTAGCAGGGGGGGGGGAGGTTTGGGGGGGGTGGGACATGTGAATAAAG
>JAODUE010002570.1:0-11692 GCA_027564755.1 Amblyopsis hoosieri
TTTACCTTGTGTTTCAGGCCTGTTTCTCTGTCACTCCCTGCCCTGTGTTTACCTTGTGTTTCAGGCCTGTTTCCCTGCCACTCTCTGCCCTGTGTTTACCTTGTGTTTCAGGCCTGTTTCCCTGCACTGTTTTTACCTTGTGTTTCGGGCCTGTTTCCCTGTCACTCCCTGCCCTGTGTTTACCTTGTGTTTCAGGCCTGTTTTCCCTGCCACTCCCTGCCCTGTGTTTCCTGGTCTCGTTAGTTCCACCTGTGTCTGACTAATCATGTCTGATGTGTTTGCTCGTCCTGCCTGCGTGACATGCATTTGGGTCCTCACCTCCTTCAGCATTACACCTACTGTTCCTACATCATCAGGGAGCCCACTCCTGAAGCAGCCATGCACTCCTGAAGCAGCCATGCACGCCCAAGCCATGAAACTTCCTCCAGGGTGCATCATAGATGATTTTATGTGTTTTGGATTAGGAGCATATTCCTTCATTCTTCACAACTTTAGCTTTCCATCACTTTGGTAAAGATTAATCTTTGCCTTGTCAGTCCATAAAACTTTGTTCCAGAATTTGTTTTGACTGAACCACATTTATTCTTCCTATTTTTTACTGCTGATTAGTGATTTGCATTTTGATAAACTCTACATTGAAGTCTTCTTCATTGGTATAGCTTCACCCCTGGAGCATGTTTGTGATGCCACTGACTGGTGTTTTGGGGGTTTTAATCACAGATATTACAATATTTCCATCATCAACTGTAGTTTTCCTTACAGCAGTTTCTTTTTTATTGTTCTTTTTTTTCATAACATTCCAAAAAAAATGTTAAGGCTCTGGCCGATATCCGCTCTTTTCTAAGTTTCAAAACAGCTTGCTTTTCACCCAAAGACAGCTCTCGGATCTTCATGTTGGTTTGTCATTTCTAACACAAATGCAGTATTCACAGGCAAACCCCAAGGTTAAAACCAAGAGTAGACATTAATAACTATTGTTGTTATCTCTATTTATTGTTTAACCAATCAATATAACAAGACAAACTGGGGCATAAATAATGTCACAAGTTCCAATATTTTTGTGCACTAAAACAGACTAAAAACTTCCTATCTGTCCTGTAAACTTACTTTTAAATGCAAAGTCTATTGTAGTCTAAAGAATAGTTTTGTGTGGACAGAATGTCTTTATTTTACTACATCTTACCAGCTTTATTTATTTTTGCCTAGGTCTTATTGTTTTGCTTTATGTTCTCAGATGGATTCATAGTTTGCCTAGCTCTAATTAACATTCTAATCATGAAGCCCCTACAGACTAGACATTTCTATTAAATTATCATCTTGAGCTAAATAGATTTTACTGTGTAATGAAAATAGCACTATTGCTGTTGTATCTCTCAAAACCTTGCTGTAACCATAAGGACCAAGTACTCGCAAATCAACAACAAATATGCCGACATATACAATACTAAGAATCTATACAAAAAATGCTGAATTAATGGTAATTTAATGGAAGGTTCATATACTTCAGGATGTTAAATCATAACTAACGAGATTATAATGATGTATCCATGTGGGTTACTGGTGGATATTTTATGGAATATGGCTATCCCAACAAAACAATTTGAAGCGGATTTCCTCCGTCTCTTTTTCAGCTCTAAAACATCAATTGCCTTTATATCAAGGGGCAACAAGCGTTGTGTAAGAGACATAATGTCATAAATCCACTTTGTTTAGCTTCTCTGACCTTTGACTTCAAGACAAATTGTGTTGATCTTTGGAAATCATGAATAAGAAAGCTTTCTCTCTCTAGAGCTATACACACCAGTGATATGGACAAATTACAATTACAAAGATCAGTGTGCAGGTTTTCTAATTAGAATCAAATCAAATCATAGTGGATCAGCAGTAAGTAGGAACATTAATTCGCCATAACAGAAATCAGCTATTAATTTAGGCTAGTGTTTTCATAGTTAGAGTGTTATGAGAACTTATGGTAATGGGGAATTGATTTTGTTGAGGCTTACATAACAACTTAACAGTCACACTTGCACACACATCCAGATAACTTTTTCCATATTTTGTTATGTTACAGTCGTATTCCGAAATTGATTTCAATATTTTTTTTTTTCACACAATTCTACACACAATGCCCCATTATACCAACGTGAGTATTCACAGCATTTGCCATGACACTCATAATGGAGCTCAGGCACATCCTGTTTCCACTGATCATCCTTGAGATGTTTCTACAACTTGATGTAGATTGACCTGTAGGAAATTCAGGTGATTGGACATGATTTGGAAAGGCACACACCTGTCTATATAAGGTACCACAGTTGACAGTGCATGTCAGAGCACAAACCAAGACATGAAGCCCAAGGAATTGTCTGTAGACCACTGAGACAGGATTGTATCAAGGCACAAATCTGGGGAAGGCTACAGAAAGATTTCTGCAATATTGAAGGTCCCAATGAGCACAGTGGCCTCCATCATCCGTAAATGGAAGAAGCTTGGAACCACCAGGACCCTTCCTAGAGCTAGCCGCACAGCCAAACTAAGCGATCAGGGAAGAAGGGCGTCAGGGACGTGACCAATAACCCTATGGTAACTGACAGTTTCAGGGTTGCTCCGTGCAGAGAGAGAACCTTCTAGAAGGACAACCATTTCAGTAGCACACACCAATCAGGCCTGTATGGTACAGTTGCCAGACGGAGCCACTCCTCTATGAGAAAGAAAATGCTATGGTCTGATGCAACAAAGATTGAACTTTTTGGCCTGAATGCCAAGAGTCATGTCTAGAGGCACCGCTCAGCACCTGGTCAATACCATCCCTACAGTGAAGCATGGTGGTGGTAGCATCATGCTGTGGAGATGTTTTTCAGCAGCAGGTACTGGGAGACTAGTTGGGATTGAGGGAAAGATGAATGCAGCAATGTACAGAGACATCCTTGATCTAAACCTGCTCAAGAGCGCTCTGGACCTCAGACTGAGAAGAAGGTTATTCTTCCAACAGGACAACGACCCTAAGCACACAGCCAAGATAACAAACGAGTGGGTTTGGGACAACTCTGTGAATGTCCTTGAGCCACTCAAGGAACCCGACTGAATATCTCTGGAGAGATCTGAAAATGGCTGTGCACACTCCCCATTAAACCTGATTGCGCTTGAGAGGTCCTGCAAAGTAGAATGGGAGAAACTGCCCAAAAGTAGGTGTGCCAAGCTTGTAGCATCATACTCAAAAAGACTTGAGGCTGTAATTGCTGCCAAAGGTGCATCAACAAAGTATTGACAATAGGATGTGAATACTTATGAAAATTTTCTTTTCTTTTTTTAAATAAATAAAATCAAACTGTTTTCACTTTATTGTGGGGTATTGAATTTTGAGGAAAACATTATTTTTAATCCATTTTGGAACAACAAAATGTGGAAAAAGTGAAGCAATGTGAATACTTTCCAGATGCACTGTACAGTAGGTTATATTTCTGCTTGTATCTTTCTCTATCATTTCATGTGACCTTCCCTCTTTCTGGTCCCACGTAACAGGGAGAGGATACACCTCAGAAGTGTTCCTCCTCGGCAGTAGGAAGGTCAACCTTCAGGAGGTTAACCTTGCCTCAGCCTTCACTGTTTTGGTCCAGTACAAATCAGCATGGAATGAGGCTGTGCGCCTATCCGTCCATCAGGGCAGTGTGACACAGAGGCATTGAGGTGTAGCTGTGCACAATTAACCTCCCTGTGTGTGTGTGTGTGTGTGATTCACTTGTCACTTTAACAGGAGTCAATGAGCCTGTGTGGATTCCTTTTATGGTCTATTTACTGGCGTCCGACTGGTGGCCACAGCTACAAAAGCAGAACACAATGATTAAAGGATTGCAATTGATATTTACAGTGTTTCATTTTTGTTAAAGTTAATTTATTTTTGCTAGTGGCGTTTTGTGTGCGGGAAATCCATGCTAGGAAAAGTGGAGAAAGATACATTAAGATTGAGGCAAATGGCAGAAGGTATTTCCAAATGGTGTTTAGACTTTCGAGCTATAAGGTGATTTGTTGAGAGGAACTTACTATTGTATGTTATTCCGTATTTGTTTCCACTGCAGCTGAATAGAGGAGATGGTAGGTATATATGTGTTGCTTCTTAATGAAGAAATTAATAATTTGTGTAATCTAATGTAAATATAATTGTGATCTGAGCGTTGTTAACAAACTTAAAAAATGCATAGACTGCCAGACCATATTCACTTTGTCAATATGGTCTGGCCACGCCCCATTGAACAGCTGTTGCCTCCTCCATAGTAGATGGCTATGGTTAGTTTTGAAACTATTTATTTACTTTAACCAATTGGCATTGTTACAACTTTTTTGATCGCCTCATCTAGCTCTACTACCATTTCAAAATATGCTTGACTTCAACATCATCTCGCTACTCCAGCCTATGTCGCCAGCATGCAGGGTGGCTGTGAAAATGCTAATGCGAACAAGGTTTCCACGCTATAATCTCAGCAAAAACTATTTACCTGGGAGCAAAAGTCAGAGCTAGGCTATATTATAGTTGCTGGCGGGAAACTGAGTTGGCCAAGGTGAATTATAAAGAAATGCTAAAGTAAAGTGAAAGAATGGAAGGGTGCAATATTTCTAATTATTCTGATGGATGGTTAAATCCCAAATTGCTGTCAAGTCAAATAAGCATCAGTGTGGCATTTTCAAGATTCATAGGATATTAGCACCGCTAATGTTTGACGTGTGTAGTTGAAGAATTACAAACTGTGCAAAGGAATTAACACAAGTGCATATTACAATTACATAATTGTATTATGAAAATAATATCTCAATCCTATAACACCCGTGTCAGGTTATTATGTACATAATTTAAAACAAGTAGTCAGGTTACAGGTTGACAACATACAAGTTGTTCAATTCAAGTTTCTGTTTAATATGGCCTCTAAAGTTTTACCTCATGAAGCTCTTAGGACTGAAGTCTTAATTTCTTAGTAAAATTATAATTACATCAAATTAGGGTGGTGGGCAACAATTTTGAACACATTTCCTAGACCCATTTAGTCTGAAATCGGCTGCTGTGAGAGTAGCACAGAACCGCTCATTTCCTGAAAACACCCAGAAATCTGAGCAGATAACAAAAGCCTGCTAAAATAAAAAAAAGGATTTAAAGAAAATGTTTATGCTTGATTCTTAAAAGTGTGTACGATTTTCCCTGTTTATTTATATATTTATTTGACAGTCTAATGGTCTTTTTGGTGTGACCCTAGCACCCCCAAGAGTCTGTGATGTGGAACTGCCAGCTGTCCTGAAGGATGAGAATCCTTTCAGGGAACTGGCTCTTCGGCACCGGAGTGGATTAAGTGGGGGAATTATTAATACAATTCACCTAAATGTTTTATTTAGTAATTCCTCCTGGTGTTTACTCTGGGGTTATTAAATATGATGCCGCTAAGCTACTCAGGAGACAGAATTGTCAGAGGACATGCCCGAATCCCTCTAATTCCAAAGCTTCTATAACCAGCATCCCGCATTCAATTTAGAGGAATTCCTGCTCATCTTTCAGTTTTCCATTTTTCCATTTCTCCCATTTTTTTTTCTCTCTTCTAGTTCGTTCAGTCACAATTGGAATATATTGGCTGTATGTGTGTGGTCTCCAGGCCAACAAAGCAGTGCATTTGACGGTGTACATGCGCCCATGTGGAGGTAATGGAATAACTTAGGTAATCCGATCTCTGTCTGCCTTCATCCTCCACCCTGCTATGGCTCCCTCGCTCTATCTCTCTCAGTACAGGGAAAGGAAGTCTCTCTTAAGCCAAGTCTGCCCCGATGACGGTAAATAGTTTGTCCAGATAGTGGCATCAGGCTTAGCCAGGGACAGGAAATGTAGCGCTGGATTTTCCGTTGGCAGCACAACAGGCCAGTTAATAACTTGAGAGAGAGAGAGAGACCCTTCTTCTGCTTACAGCAGTTGCATACACAAACTGGAGGATATTAGCTACAGTAATTATGTATACAGACAAAATATTTAAAGGGGGAAAATGATACTGACATCAAATCTTGATGCGTGAAAGTGAATTAAAGTGTGTTTGGACATATTTTCTGACACTCTCCTTGGCATTGTACCATGCATGGATAACCTACCATTCACTACTTGTGTGTGTGTGTGTGTGTGTGTGTGTGTGTGTGTGTGTGTGTGTGTGTGTGTGTGTGTTGTATCACCTCAAACTCAAGGCCTTAACACCCACACATCAATCAACCATGAGTGGGATGTGGCTGCCAAAATAACGGTGGAACAATACTGCCCCCTTTTGACCATAAATGTGTATCTGTAAATGTGTACCATAAATGTGTATCTGTAAATGTGTACCATAAATGTGTATATTACCAGATACAAGAGTTAGCACATTTTCAAGAGCATGGGTGTGGCAGAATTGACTTGAAAAAAAGCACAACCTTTCAGAAGGACTGCATTTTAATACCTTTATTGTATACCGTCCATTAAAGACCCATTAACCATTAAGTAATGCTTGTCCATTGAGGTGTGGGAGTTTTATTTTTCAATACATTTTTCTGCGGCGCTACATAGCAAGCCGAAGCGACCGGGGCAAACGACTAAGCTGTATTCATGGAATGGAGCAGGGTGTGCGATAGCGGACCAGTGTAATTGGGTTTGAATTCTATAAAAGTGGAAAGACGGTAAATACTCATTATCCAGTCAGGACAATGCAAACAGTGTACTCCGATGTGTTCCATCCATATATATAAACCTGTATACAAACAGGAGTTGGCAGAGACACACAGAAATAACATTTTCACATCCTGATCGGGCACAGGGAGGAAACAGATTAACAGAAGATGCTCTTGCCTGATGTCAATGCCTGGGGAACAGTGGTGTGGGTGTATACCGTGCCTACAGCTAAATGAAGGGGACAATGACAAGACAATTTAGTAGACACTATATTAATGTTCGTCATCCAGGCATTCTGTTTCCCTTCAAATATAATGCTCTTTAGATGACGTGGTGGCACCACTGGCTATTTTTGTACATGTGTGTATTTGTGTTTTCACATGGCAAACCAATGAAAAAATATTAGCGAGATGAGCGTTGCAGTGTTCAAGCTGTTAGGTCCTTGTGTCCAACCCCTACAGTGCAAATTCATAGATACCATGTGACGTCACTGTAGGTTAGCGCCGCCATATTTGGGTCCTGTCAGCTACGCAACTCCCATCTCTACCATATAACTATCAGAGACAACGAAAGAAGATGATCCATTAAACAAAATGTTCATACAATATGCCCCGGTTATGTTTTTTTGTTAACTGTATAACTAATCTTCAGAGAAACCCAGGACACAATTATATATAAAGATGTTAGATTGGCACAGTTTTTAATGGTTGGGTTCGCTTCCATCAGAAGAGACAAGCAGACAAGATCTCTACGGTAGACTGTGCAGTAAAGACTCTGGTACTGTAAGCCCTCAATGTACTTAATTATTATTGTTTATCTTTAACCTTTCTTTGTCATGAAAAAGCTAATAAACGCTATACACATGGTTACCAGTTCCCATATATTTATTAACGTTAGTAGTGTCTTGCAACGAATTTAGCTGTACAAATTATGCTGTTAGCTAATGTTAGATTAAGATATTCTGTAAAATAATGTAACCTTGTTATACTTTTATTGACTCCAATTCATAACTGCTTCAAGATGTTGTCCCTAAATTTTATTAATCATGTAATGTAAAAGTATGACGAATCCGTTTCCTAACCGAGACTAAAGTGTTCCGATTCCACTCCGTCGAGACGGTCTTCATTGAAATGAATGATATCCGGCACTCAATGTGTTAGGCATCATTACTATTCAAACTGATTACTTTTGTTCAAACTGTCAAAAAAAAGTCAAATAAAGTGCATACATATGTTCTTATAAAAAAAGAGGTGTACTGTACTAATAAAAAAAAGTTTTTTTTTATTTCCTTCGACTATTAATTAAAATAATAAAAAATAATAATTATTATTATTATTTTCTAACATTAGCAAGGCCACTGCCATCCTAGAAAACAGCTGAAATAAAAATGTGTTTCACCCAGTGGTCAGGAGGATAATTAGAAGGGGGGGGGCTTCTTACCCCACCCTACCCTATCCCTTGCCAATGATGGGGATAAACTCTGTCACACTCGCTCTGTTTCAAACTTTGTAAAGCACAGGTAAATATATTTCACACCTTGTGCAGCTTTAAAGCGAGGTTCAAAGCACACAGCAAGCAACCCCCCCCCTCACACACACACACACACACACACACACACATACACATGACCCCAAAAGGTCGCACGATCTTAGAACCTTCTGCCAGCCTTGAAGGACAAACAACCCACACACTGTGAGATTGGCAGGGGAAAATGAACAACATCGCTATTATGATGGAAGAGGTGTACGTCTGACCATGGACTACATAGTGTGAACTCCACTGTTATCCTTGATATTGCGTGAGGAAGGGGGGGCGGGGGGCTGGGGGGCAGAAGGGCAGAGAGAGAGAGATGCTTTTTATGGACAACACATGCAGTCAAACGACCATTCTCATTCTCAGTCATGGAGGATGGAAACAAAAGTGCTTTCATTTGTCATTTTTAAAAGGGATTTAATCTGTGGACAGTACACAGGGTATTGCTTATTTCTGTGTGAACAGTGGCCATGTCTACCCCTTTGAGACTGTGATTAAGGGCTATATAAATAAACTTGCTTCAGTCCACCAGAATCCTTAATGGTTTTGAGTCTGTGTGTTTGCCATGGGCCCTAGAAGAATACACTGAAGTTCAATTTTCTCCGTGAGTTATTATTGAGCCGTAGGTTTACAATGCATAAATCTTACATAGCTCACATATTAGCTTTATCGTGGGAGTGATATGACAGGAAATATTAATTAAAACTAGTTTCTTTTTTTCAGTTAGGTATTGCATCATTGGTTGATGTGTAGCTATGGAAACAAGTAGATGTTGAGTAAAGCTGAGCAATTAACCTATCACAATCCTCGCCCCTTTATGCATGTCCTCCAATAATAGTTGAGCTTTTTTTTTTATTTTATCTGACGGAACCTGCCAACTGTTTTCCTGCTTTCTATACTGTTTTGTCCAACCTAGTTACAGTAACTATAGGTAGGACAAGTGAGAGGGGCGGGGCTTGGGTAGGTCAATCATGTCTCTTTCTATATGGTATTTGAGATACAGCATCACCTTTTAGGTCACTTCTTCTGCCTGTCCTGCATGTCGTTTGTTTCCCTTCGTCTAATAGCTCAGGGAGACATTAACTCTGCATTGAAAATGTATTCAAACAAAATGTGGAATACACTAACAAAAAAAAACCATTAAGATATTCAGAAAATCAAAATGAGACAACTGGTGTTAGAAAATAAAACTGAAATCTCCTAGTATTCATTGTTTTTTTACAGAGAAAACTGCATGGAAGTTTGTGAAAATGTGTGTTTTTGTAGTGCGTTTCTTGTGAGAGCAATAAAGCATCTGCAGGGAACAGTAGTAGGGGGGCAATCTCGAGCAGTCAAACTCATCAACGCGAAGGCAGGCACACACGTAAATAGAAGCATTTTGAGTTTCGACTCAAGTCCTAAAGTATAACAGATGCTAGAGAGGCAGAATGACCTGAGGAGAGGCTTAGTGGGCCTCAACACACACACACACACGGGGCAGAGAGGAAGTGTAATGAATGCACACAGTTTCTGGCTTACACAATGTACTGGCATTTGTATTGCTGTGTCATAATTCCTCCAAACAGCCTCTACCTGGTTCTAAGCAAGGGACATGGGACCTAGCCTGGTGTAACCAGACCTAATGTTCACTTGGTGGAAATGTCTGGCCACGCTCCATTGGGAAGTGTTAGGTGGCTGACTCCTACTGGGCGTAGACCACTTATTTAGACTAGAATCTAGTATGGCAACACACTACACCAACACAAAGCAGTGGGACACTATCATTCACTTCTGAGAATCGCACTGCTTATTGAGTGATGTTGTTTAATAGACTTAATCCCTTGCTTTTATTTACAAATCACTTTCAAGACAAATGGATAAGTAGTAGGATACAGTTTTAGGCCAAATCTGCCCTGTATGTGACATTGATGAACTGGTGATACTCCCACCAAGTGGCCAGATTAAGATGTTGCATTATTAATTCACAATCTACAGCCAATACACATTACAGTCAACTCCTCAGCATTCTATAAAATAGAAGTCAACATTATGAGACAAGTGATAGTTAATCTAATGAATGCAAAACAGTGATCTTGATTTGTCAAAGTCTGGTTTAATTGCAGGGAGGCCCACTTGTACTTACATTACTATAATATCCCTAATCAGCAAATATACAGATCCAATAGATTATACATGTAACAATGAACTGGAACAGCCGTTTATGCCCTTTCCTAATACACAACAGTTATCATTGGCATAAATCCGATTACAAAATGATAGAATGTAAAGTATAATAAACAAAATACTAAATTGTAAAGGAACCTAAACTTTGTCATTGATATTGATTTTATCTTACCCAAATGTGCTGTTCAATCACACCACAGAATTACAGAATTCCACTGTTACCAAAACTACAATAAAAAAAAAAATGTTGCTACTGTTTTGGTCAGCAGAATTCAGGATGAACATGGACGACATTGTAGTTTCCCTAAAACATAATTACAAAGAGACAGCAATTTGCTTTCACCTGAATGTTATGCAAGAAATTAAGAACTGGTGTCTCTTAAAGTGTTTTTTTTATTTTATTTTTTTTTAGGAAAAACAACTTTCATTGTTAACCAAAACAAGCCTGACTTGTTTTAATGGTTTTGTTTGGCTTTCAAGTTACACACTATACATTATCTAAGGTTGGCTACATGGACCACACTTGCTAGGTATGAGGGTGCAAAAGTTACTCAATTGTGACTAATGTGTCCTGGTGCCACAATGGTGGAATGAGCTTCCTGCTGCAGTCAGGACAACAGAGTCACTACTTATCTTAAGAGACTTAAGACACCCACCTCTTCAGAATGCATCTGGGACCACTATCCTCTCATAGCACCCCCATTAACCAAAGTTCTCTATGACAAATCATTCAGCTATTCACAAATAGTAAAAGTATTTATTGTGTCGCTTTGGATAACAGCATCTGCTAAATGCTGCAGATGTAAAAGGTGGAAAACTGCTTTGGGAATGACTGTAGCCTATATTGACTATAAGAAGAAAAACAAAAAATGCACTGGCCTTATCCTTTAAACCATAAGTCAGTGACTCCAGCAATAAATAAATAGTGCACAATCCTTTACGACAAGACGTTAAGCTTCCTTGCCCCAGATCACCGCCAGTAACCATGAAATGCAAAATGGCCACACATGGACTTAAAAGGCAGGGATAGTCATTCTCGAGAACGCTTGCTCACTTCGAGCTCAAATCAAAAACAAAATTCCTGCCCCTCCACACATCGAAACCCATTGCAAAGCCATGGGCACTGTTGTGGTGAGCGGTGTTCACCACTTTGTTTATGTTCCTACTGCGAGAAGATATTTGGTGAATTTGACAAAAAGTGTATTAGCTTACAATAGCTGACTATACATTTAACCCAGTATTGGGGGGGGGGGGGGGGGGGGGGGGGGGGGGGGGGGGGGGGGGGGGCGGGGGGGGGGGGGCGGCGGGGGGGGGGGGGGGGGGGGGGGGGGG
>JAODUE010002572.1:0-11691 GCA_027564755.1 Amblyopsis hoosieri
TAATTTATTCCCCCCTCTTCCACCTTTTGCCCAGTGCCTAATCTCCGCTATATAAATTTACCCCCCCCCCCCCCCCCTCACGCCTTGAGCCCGTCTAGAACCACGTTGCAGGCTGTTTTCACCTCCAAGTTCAGGCAATCAGTAGCCTAACATGCCAGAGGAATTGTTGTCACAAGTCCATCTGGGGATCCGTACATTGAAACTGTTTGTGAATGGCTGTACTTTCAAAACAATACTTGACAGTTGATTGGATGAACCATCTGGTCATTTGCTGTTTGCACCATGGTCGGCACATCTAAACCACGCCTGTATAGCTATAAACACGACGCTGATTGGAAAACCACACCCATGTAGCTATAAACATGACTAGCTATAAACACGACGCTGATTGGAAAACCACGCCCGTATAGCTATAAACACGCTGATTGGAAAGTTCAGTTGCTACTCGGACACATTCAAAATGATTCCGAGGCTTTCCAGACTGATTCTCATGGCAAAATGAAACTGATACTCGCGAGATCAGGCTGTTTTCATACAAGTTCAGCCAATCGGTGCCAAGCATGGCCCAGCTCTTGCCCTTGGAACATGCCCGAGGTGAGAATTGACGTTTCGCTAAGCCCTGCCCCCTTTGGCTACTGTTTCTACACCTGTCAAGCTTTCACACGTCAATATGCCATTGTCAATATCATTCAGTGAGTTTACGTGGACTTGAGTATCCTGGTTATAAGGTTTTTAATAATTATCCCTGTAAGAAGACCCAAGGCGATAAATATACAACGTCACTTAGCTCTCTAATATACACATTTACAAATGTTTCTTAAAAAAACGCACATTTACTTTCAATGGAAAGACAATATAATTGGCTATGTAAATGTAGTCTACAAAATAAATAAAACAATTTGCAAATGTGTTTTTTGGAGCGCTAAGTGATGTTTTCCTTGGAATAAAATGGGTCTTCCAGGGTTTTAAGTATCCCGATTTTGTATTTGCGCATGTAGGTGCAGTTCTCCTTAAGAAATGGGGATACTATTCCATACACCTCATCCCGGGTTCTGGCGGCTGCCAACTATCTGCACAGGGATAAGCTTCATAACCGGGATACTAAAATCTCGAATACCGTACTAGATTACAGAAAGGCCCCGTTTTTATGGTATTTATTCATCACAATGCAGTGCGATGTCGCTGGACAACCTTCTGTTGCATTTTAATCTCGAGTGCACTTTACAGTGTATAAATTCTTCAGTTGCCATTGTGACACTCAAACAAAATGGCCGAACATCAATTTAGTGCACCATACTCCAAAGAGTGAGAGACATGCTATAATGTCATTAGGCCACGCCCAGCCATTTCTAAACCAGGAAGTGCACTTTCCCTCTGGCTGCGTGCCTTTAATCACATTTATAGGCATGGAGAGAGAGGGGGAGGAATGCTTAGTCTTTCAGCTCACGCAGTTGCCCTCGCCGTAAATATTGATTACAGGTTAAAGGCAATTAGAATAATGGGAAGAAAAAAAATCTTGGAGGCTTCTGCCAGCGTTGCCTTGGCGTTAGGCTGCATTTTGTAGGACACGGTGAAGAAAGATAGTATGCGGGCTGCTTTCTGATTTAAGGAGCTGGGATGCCTTTACCAAACTATCTCTTTAATGCGTCCTATGCTGGATAATGCACATTGTACACTACCAACCGACATGAGCAAGGGAAATCTGCTGGCAATGACTGAGAGCTGAACTGCAAAATGCAAGTTCAAAGTCAGACTATATGCACTAAAAGATTTAACCAATAGCGTGGATGTATCGGGTCCCAAAGGCTCCCATGTAGTGGAATGACTAAAGACCATAAAACCACTTAAAGTTTAGTTAGTACACTGTTGGAACTACTATGTATATATGGATTGGTGCTGAGAAAAGTGCAACTGAGCATGTAAACGTATCCAAGGTAACGTGGCGTTCTGTCGTGCTCGGCTCGGGTGAAGATGCCGCTATATTTCGGCATTCCGCAGAAGCAAAAGGCACTGGCCCTGCACTCTTATGTAGAACGCTGACCCGATCAGCGAGGCTGGTCCTCCTGTTGCCATGGGTTACAGATGGCAGACAGGTGTGTGTCATACCCACATAGGAGTATAGCATTCTTGTGCCAAACAGCTCAGGGCAGCTTCTGAATCACCCATACCCCTTTTCCACCAACATGAACCTAATGCTGGTTCTGGGCTGGTGCTAGCAAAACATTTTGAAATAAAACTCACCCAGCATTAGTGGAACTTTGTACCGTAACAACAGCATTATCCACCGTCACTGATGGCTTCTATTGCCCACGGTCTCAGTAATCTCGTAACTACGCCAGTCTATCACCGATCGGCCCTCAACAGAAATACCAAACTACCCTTTATTTTGTATTTCTGTCTGCAAGGAGACAACTGGTCTCCTCCAGGGATCGTTTTTAGCTTTTACATCCATGCTCTAGTCTAGCTGTGTGTACCGGTATGATTTGTAATGGCGGTCAGAAAGCTTTTCTTGGGCTCTGACTTTGGCACCTTAATCCCGCCCCTAGCCCCTGTACGTAAGCGGCTCCAGTTTCCAGCCCAGCTTAAAGTTGGTGCCTCTCTGGAACCAGTGTTCCTGGCCGAGAGCCGGTGCTTTTGCTGTCGAAACGAAAAGAACTGGTTCCAGGTTGGGCCCCGGCTCCTCAAACCGGCCCTCAAATTGCGTTGGTGGAAAAGGGGTACCGGAGACCCTCTAAACGCACTTCCCCCCCACACACACATACTGTGGCCCCCCCCCCCCACACACACACACACACACACACATAGTATGAAAGTGTCATAGTTATCATTGTGAAGGAAGGTAAAGGTTGATAGCATCGCTAGAAGACAGTCACTGAGGATTCATACCTATGTTGTTGCATTCAGTCCAATCCAACGCCGTACGTTATATCAGACGATTGACTCCAAGAGCACACACACACACACACACACACACACACACACACACACACACACACACTCAGATGCACACACACAAGCACACACTGTATACACACAGTGACACATACACACTCACATACAGTGTACACACACACACACACACACACACACGCACACACACACACACACACACTCACAAGCACACATACATACTGTACGCCCACACACACACAAACACGCTCTCACACACACACATACTGTATACACACACACACATTCACACACACACACACTGTACACACACGCTTGTGTTACAGCCATTCAATCAGTGGCACTGTCGTAAATGCACATCTATCGTTGTAGCCTACCTCCACCCATAGTGGTGAAGGACCTGCATACCAAATGTCTGCCTAGGCTTAATTCTGAAGCCACTGCAGTGTCAAATCAACTCCCACACCTTACAGTAACATTTTGATGGTGGTAGATTATATGTAATGCAATAGCTGTGTGGTACTGAGTACTGTGTCCGAAACAATAAACAATCAAAGCATTAAGCATGAAATCGATTACTTTGAAATCTATTAGTGTGAAATTGATTAGCGTGAAATCAATTAGTGTGAAAATGATTAGCGGGCCAATTTGAGGCCCAAATCCACATTCAGATCTTCCGTAATCACATTAAACACTTCAACCATCCCATCACGATGTGTAAAAACAAATCTGTTGCAGTTGGAGGGGCTTGTCTCTGTGCCACACACTCTCCCCCGTAAGGTAAAGAAAATTGAACATCTATAGGTTTGTACTATACTTGCATTAGTACCCCCTGGGAACATGATATGAAGGTAAATGTTTCTACTTACATTTCACAAATATACCGTCTCAAATGTACAATCATGTTCCCGTGACTTTGTCTGGGTAGTGCCCGAGACATTATATAGGGGAGACATGCCACTTAGAACAATTTGAATGGAGCTCTATGGGATAATTCTGAAATGGCAAATGTAGCAGTTGGAGGAACATATCCCTGACGCAAGCGCTCAGTTGAGGTTTTGCAACAGTTACTTTCAAATTGTGGCGGACTAGACTGACTTCGAACAAGCGTGGAAGAGGTGTATAATATATTACAAATGCACACAGAGTTTTGAAAGAGTCCATGTGAAATGTGTAAAAACATTGCGTCCTTATTTAACTAAGATCTTTGCGGCAAGGTGAGAAATGAACGCCCACCATACTTAATCCATATAGAAGGCAGACCCATAAAAGGCACGCAAACGTGGTATATCCAAGTGTTATTGCAGTAGGCTATTATTATCATTATTTCTTATGAATGATTAAATAAGGGGTTAGTTTCCCCCCAATTATCAGATTTTACAATTGAGACAACCTGCTGTAGGTATCATAAGCATAAAACTAGTGTAATTAAGAGATCCGCTGGAAATAAATAGTTTTTAAATGTTACAATAATAATGCTAGAAAAGCATATTCATTGTGTTAGCAAGCTGGCTCTACACAGTGCATTCTGCACCTGAGGATTCTGTTTGTGTGTTTATAAGCAGTTTGTTTTTGTTTTATCTGGCAACTTGGCTTCATGAAACCTATAGTCTTGCCTATAAGGACTTTGGTAGTGCCACACACACCCCACCTAAAAGCAGTTTAAATTGGGATTTTGTATGTGGGGGATCCCTAACTCGCGACGAGGCGACGTGTTCGTGCGTGCCCCCCTTCCGAGGCGACAACATTAGGCTCTGTCTTGCGCTAACCTTCGCTGTATTACCGCCTGCTCTTGCTAGATTTTAGCTAGACTTTGCTTTACCGGGAGATTGTATACTATTTGCGGGGGTCCGGGCGACTCCCGTAACATAATTTTTAACGGTTTGCCTATACTGGAAGTGTTGGAGCTCAGCCGGAGCACAGTATGTACCGGAGCCCAGCCCTTATGCCCAATTTAATCCCTGCCTATAAGTACACACACACACACACACAACCCATATGTACTTACACAGCACACAGAGGCCGTAAAAAAGGTCTGTTGTGCCTCCTGCAGTAGCAGGGTAGAGAAACCAGTAGGTTTGGAACATACTGTAGGTTAATAAATATGCTCTTCCTGTTCCATTCCCCACTGATTCTTGAGGGCCTAATTGCTTATGAAGAGCTCTACAAACAGCCGTATAGACACAAGACAAGCTAACACTGACTAACGCATATTATGAGTGTGGTCAACGTGCGTGTTACTGACCCCTGCAGTCTTCAGCTATGCAGACGCAAGCAAGCAAGATGAAATAGCATATTATTGAGTTATTGAATTACTGTCCGACACTGAAATATGTGCACACGCATGTATAGACACAAATATACACCTGCACGCAAAAGCTTCAAACACATGCGTAATGATTTACGATTGGGGTTCACAGCCCTTCAGGCAGGATACGTCTATATAAACATTTTATTAGCAATTTATGAATAAAGGTTTCGTTTTTTTGCCAAACTTTTAAAACTTCCACACAGCAGCTGTGTAAATCACGATTGTAACTTTACGCTAGTGTTGAGTGTATTGCTAACACCTGGCGCCGTAGAATCTCGCCGGTTCAGGGCTACAGCTGACGCACATTTTAGGGTGGTGGGCCTGAACAGTGGCGACAGATCCCTCCTCTCGTGGTATGTCTGTGTTGTTTCTGCTAAGTCTTACTATTACTATACTATTCATCTGTACTGTGTCAAGCTAAAAGCGTTAGCAGCTGCATGTGGCTTCAATTCCCAAAAGATCTTCTGTGGATAGCAAAGGCCTCGTGTTCTTAGTGTTTCTATATGACTTTCTGCCACTAGATGTCACACCCTAAGCACACCAGAATCAGATCAAAACAAAACAAATGATTCATAGGACACACACACACACACACACACACATGCATTAGCCCCTGACCGAATGACTAATGACTCTGCTCAGAATACCATTACTCCTCTGTATCTTTTACATAGAAAATATCTGTTTGCTTGCTAAATTAATGTGCATACTATCACATAGAGCACGTTAAAAGCACATGTAACAGGATATTGCAGCCTCAAATCACCAACAAGGTACAAGTGGAGTCATTCTGACGGGAGGATCTTTCCTGGTGCCTGAACCGTACGTGAAGCTCTGTGTTCATTTGCTTTGATCCTTCTTCCTGTTGGGGCCCTCTGGGATCTTGGGTGGTATCTAGCTGGAAGCAGGGACCCCTGAAAACAGAGAGAGAAAGAGGGAGAGGGGGAGAGAGAGAGAGGGGCAGAGAGAGAGAGAGAGAGAGAGAGAGAGAGAGGAAGGGGTAGTGTGTGTGTAGAAAGAAAAGTGTGAGGATAAATTATCCTGAAGAGTAATGTGTGTGTATGAATGCTGTGTGTTTGCATGTGCATTTTGCGTTTGTGTGTGTATGTGCGTGCGTGCTTTGATGGCTGTTGTGTATATTTTATGTGATGATGCATAGACCGAGAGCAGCGTGAGAGAGAGAGAGATAGAGAGAGAAAGAGAGAGAGCGGGGGCGGGGGAGGGAGGGGGGGGGGTTAGCTGGCAGACCCACTTGGATAAAATTGCTTCCAGCTTTAAAAGAAAAGAGGAAATAGCGTTCTGCGAGTGAGTTCCTCGATGTCTGTGTTAAACATCATTGCCATTGTTCCTGTCTGTGAACTTTAAGCTGAAACACCTGCTGGAGGAGGTCCTGGTGAACACAAGCGCTGATTTCCTTTATGTCCCTCAGTGAGGTTTAGCATTCGTAGAGGAAGGCTGAAACTAGCTCAGGAGTTCTCCTCTCACTGACCTCCTCCGACCATTTGCATTTAGTGCTGCCGAGAAGGATTCAAATTCGCCAGATGCATTAAAAATACAATAACATAAAACATAGCAGCGTTGCTGGGCAGAATTGTTTGTTTTAATGGTTTGTTAATAGCGACAACCTGATAGCTGTTTTATGATTTACCCGCTGGAAGGAACCTCTCTCTCGATTGAGGATCTTTATTAAAGGATCATATTACACTGTATATTGTTTAAACTGCATACTGTACAGTATATATATACACACTGAACAAAATTATAAACGCAACACTTTTGTTTTTTTGTCCCCGTTCATCATGAGCTGAACTCAAAGAGCTAATACTTTTTCTATGTAAACAAAAGGCCTAATTCACAAATCTGTGTAAATCTGTGTTAGTGAGCACTTCTCTTTTGCTGAGATCATCCCTCCACCTCACAGGTGTGGCACATCAAGATGCAGATCAGACAGCATGGGTATTGCACAGGTGTGCCTTAGGATGGCTTCCTACTACTAATTATATTCAAGATTTCATGTATATCTTCAAGCCCACACTAGTAGAAGAGAAAAACATCAGATCAAAAATTGTTTGTCTCAGCAAACTTCTCTACAATATTGTCTCAGGTGTTGAGTGTGCAGTATATTTGGGATTTAATAAATTTTTACCTTTTGCAAAATCTAAGATATAAAGTTAGCCCCATGAGAACACACATGGTTTTAAACTGTGTTTATTATTTCTACTCATTGTTCAAAATCTGAACATTGGTAGACCAATCACATTAAAAGTAAAAGCACATTTAGTAAAAATTAAGTTTCAGCTGACATACAGTAATTAAACACATGCTGAGTCAGCATAGTTAGCTTACATCAGTGCAACCACAACATTTTTTTAAATATTTTAATATTAACGCATTGATGTGTCTCATCACAGATCAGTCGTATTACTTTGTTTACAGCTCAACAAACACATTTTAGGGTACAGGGTTACACTTTAATTCTTGTCAGTTACAAAGCAGATGATTGGCTCTTCTCCTCCAACTGTCAAATTTGCCCATAGAGCTCAATTCAAAATGATACAAGTGGCATGACTCCTTACAGTATATAGTGTCTCTGGCTTAACCCAGGTAAATGCTGCGAGACTACAGGCAATGTGACCACAGGCCCTGAAGGCCGTTTCTCAGCCTTGTAAAGTTACATAACATGGCCAAAGCACTGCTTCCTGTCTTATTCTGTGTCAATGGAGGGACTGGAGATGCCTCTGACGCGCTGTTTTATAGTCTTTAGAATGGGACGTGCTCTTAATAATGTCCCCACCTTGTCCTCATGTTCACTCTTGAATGGAAGGGATTCTTTAGTGCCTCGGAGAGCTCATCACTCATTTGGGAGAAGAGGCTATTCGGAGGCAGCGGTACCCCTGAGTGTGCAGACGTGGTAAACGCAGGGGCATACATATATGGACGCCCCAACCCGGTGATGGATGGCACAGTGGGCTGTCTGGCTGTGGCGCTAATGTCCGCATTGATCACTGCAGATTGCCATGGCGATGGACGTATTGTGTAGTTTTTTTTTATTTTTATTGAGAAGTACGCAGATCGTATTCACGTTGCGAGGTTGGGGAAGGATGGGGGGTTGGGGTCCTGCCAAGGGAGCTGTGTTTTTAAGGAAGAAGTGGGCGGGGGAGAGGGTAAACAGAAGATGAGGGGAGCTATCCCTATAGCGCTATTGTGACTGCAGGTCAATGGCAAGCTCATCAGAGGAATGTCAGCTATAAGTCAAAGCTACAGGCTTGTTGACAGCGCTGAGAGCCTTAGCGCTCCTCCGCCACTGTCTCGCTTTGATTAACAGTCATCTTGCCCTTGGGATGCCAGCGCTGCCACGCACAGCGTAAGTAAGGTTTGGGGTACAGTTTAATTTCGGAACGTATCAAATCAGTGCGGAACAACAAGTCCCGTGGGATAATAATTGTGCAGTCTTCACTTTTTCTTGTTACAGCGCAATACAGTTCGCAGTGCGCAAGCCCCGTATTATGTGCACGTTGTACAGCGTATCATCTCTTTGGGATATTACTTCTTCATACATCGATACTATATTCTGCAATCACTTTCTGAGCAACTCGATCAATAGGGGTGCAGCAGTAGATGTGGCGGAACTTGTAACCTGTTTTAAGTATTCACGCACCTTTATTACGTGTACAACTTAATTGCCCTTTTTTTAGGGTTTTCCAATAATATTTTTGGGTAAATAATGCAAAATTGTTGGTGGAAAAAAGACTAACTTCAAAAGGCTATTATATAATTAGATTTTTTTTAAATAGAACAATAGATTTAGACTTTATAATATCTCAGGCACCCCTCTCTTAACTAGCATTTCAACATGAACGCAAGTGTACTGCAATGACGATGCAGTTATTTTCCCCTCTGGCCACCATTGTGGCAAATGACAGTAACCAAGGGACATAATATCTTTAATAGCATATTCAGATCAGGTTTAGTGTTATTGCTCTCACAGGCTCATTGTTGTCTTGAAACATCCCAGTTTCATCCCAGTGCACAAAGCAACAGCAATATCTAAACATACATTTCTAGAAAGTTTGAAGGATACATCAAATATTTAGCCAAGAAAATAAATATGAATGTAAAGTAAAACCTTTTGTGTGTATAATATTTCAGTAAAAACAGAACTTAATGCCTTAAGTCAACTGTGAATATGTGTTTGAACAGATTGAAACATCTGTTTGACTTGAAATCTGGACATCGCACTATATTGCCTAAAGTTTGGGAACACCCCTCCGAATCATTGAATTCAGGTGTATAAAATCACGCACCTATAGGCATGCAGACCGCTTCTACAAACTTTTTTGAGCGAATGGGTCGCTCTCAGGAGCTCACTGAATTCAATTGTACAGTGATAGGTTGCCACCTGTGTCCATTCGTGAAATTTCCTCACTACTAAATATTCCACGATCAACTGTTAGTGGTATTATAACAAAGTGGAAGCGATTGGCCACATAAAATCACAGAGCTGGGTAAGCGCATGCTGAGGCGCACAGTGTGCAGAAGTCGCACAATGTGCAGAAGTCGCCAACTTTCAATAGCTACAGACCTCCAAACGCTGTGTGGCCTTCGGATTAGATCAAGAACAGTGCATAGAGAGCTTCATGGAATTGGTTTCCATGGCCAAGCAGCTGCATCCAAGCCTTACATCACCAAGTGCAATGCAAAGTGCCAGATGCAGTGATGTAAAGCACGCCGCCGCTGGACACTAGTGTTCTCTGGAGTGACGAATCGCACTTCTTTCTGGCAATCCGATGGACGAGTCTGGGTTTGTCGGTTGCCAGGAGAACTGTACTTGCCTGACTGCATTTTGCCAAATTTAAAGCTTGGTGGAGGGGGTATTATGGTTTGGGTTTGTTTTTCAGGTGTTGGGCTTGGCCCCTTAGGTTCACTGAACGGAACTTTTAATTCTTCAGCATACCAAGACATTTTAGACAATTTCATGCTCCCAACTTTGTGGAAACAGTTTGGGGATGGCCCCTTCCTGTTCCAACATGCAGTGCACAAAGCAAGGTCAATAAAGACATACAGTAGATGAGCAAGTTTGGTGAGGAGGAACTTGACTGGCCTGCACAGAGTCCGGACCTTAATCCGATAGAACACCTTTGGGATGAATTAGAGCGGAGACTGCAAGCCAGGACTTCTCGTCCAACATCTGTGCCTGACCTCACAAATGCGCTTCTAGAAGAATTGTCAAACATTCCCATGAGCATTCTCCTAAACCTTGTGAACAGCCTTCCCAGAAGAGCTAAGCTGTTATAGTTGCTAAGGGTGGACCAACTCCATACTAAACCTTCATGTGCATGTAAAGGCAGGTGTCCCAAAACATAGATGTACGTAGATGCAGAGTATAACTCATACTGTACAAAATACAACCAAAAGCTAATCTCATTACAATAGCGATGAGTGAAGGAGCACCTTTAACATTAATAATACCACTATTATTGTTGCATTTTAATTGTCTCAGTATTAAAGCCCTTCAGTTGTTGATGCCCTGTGCTTTTTCATATTTCTGCCTGCCAGAGATAGTGTTGTATGCTGCTCTGTCCTTCACATAGTTCGAAAGTGTTCAAGGATGCAATTATGCTTAATAATGAAAACAAGGACGTGTTATGACAATGACCTATAATCCCTAGAACATCCTGTTTTCTTTTTTACCCACATACCACATTCCATCTCCATGTTTGACAAAGCTGCCGTGCAGAGACGATGTGATAGCAACTGACTTCATCCAAACATCAAAACTTCTGATTGACCATCAATGAAGGTTAGCCAGGCTATTACAACACATCGCAATAACATTATGTAACTGTCACTTTACCTATAATTGTTTTGCAATTTCATTATGAACAATGAGCGGTCTGAACGGGCCTAAAGTAGACGTCACTGTTATTGCCAGCAGAAACTATATATATATATATTTGAATAATATTTCTATTAAATATTTTACAGTAATACAGTTCCACATTTTCACAAGTAATGTCTGTCATATTTTAGTCACTACACCATTACAAAATGGTGTAATTCAACCCAGCTCTACAAAAACAATGCAACGTGTGCATTTTTGAGTACTGAGAGATGCGAGTAACACAAAACAATGTGGAGCTGTTGTCTAGCATGTCAGCAACAGTGACATTATTTCAAGCACCTACTGTATATGTGTGTGCGTGCGTGTGTGCGTGTGTGTGTGTGTGTGTGTGTGTGTGTGCGTGTGTGCGTGTGCGTGTGTGTGTGTTCATCTAAGCACAATGCTACAGGCTAGCACTCAGAGTACACAGATTAAGTACCATTCACCTGCAACGGGTCCATCTGGACACCAAGTGACAAGTGTGTAGGCGGCATCATATTACACACAGAGCTAGAGAGAGAGAGAGAGAGAGAGAGAGAGAGAGAGAGAGAGAGAGAGAGAGAGAGAGAGAGAGAGAGAGAGGGAAGAA
>JAODUE010002573.1:0-7500 GCA_027564755.1 Amblyopsis hoosieri
TAAGAGACCGTCTCTAGTCTCAGCCTCTTCATCAGCACTACGTCACATAAGAGACCGTCTCTAGTCTCAGCCTCTTCTGAAACCCCTGTAAGCTTAACAGCACTTTCCGGAAGTGAGGTTATTCAGCGCTGTGTCCCAGACTTTGCGTAAGCCAGACAGGCAGACGCCATATCCTACTGGTGGCTGAGACCGTTGCTATGCATACGCAGGCACACTGATTCATAATTTATATGAGGGGAAGCAGACAGGCTTGTCTTTGGACAGCCGCTTGTAATCCCACAGGACCCCTAATGTTTCACACACACGCACACACGCACACGCACACACACACACAGATAGATAGATAATTTATAGACATGTATTTAATTGTCCATTCATATTTTAAATTAATTATACAGTATATGTGTTATTGCCTTTTAAGTGTTTCATGTCGCCGAGGACCGACTACAACCAGCGGTGTTCTCACAGACACCCGGGAACGCATGCGAGGTGACGCAGTAGCAGGGAATGGCCACCAGGTGGCGTTTAATTGGCACAGCGGTTAGGCCCAGGGCCAGAACGCCTCTTCTGCCCGAGCGGAGACGCAGCGGGGTGGAGAGAAAGAGACAAAGAGGTGAAAAATGTTTTCATAAGATATGAGTTGTGATAATACTAAATTATGAGCAGGTTACTGTGAAATAAGAATATGTATATTAAGATTACTCTAAAATAGAAGTTTGACCTTAGACCTTAGATCTGTGTGTGTGTGTGTGTGTGTGTGTGTGTGTGTGTGTGTGTGTGTGCGCGCAGTACATGGACCAATCACCCGGTAGTGACTTTGATTGACACCTCTTGGACCCGCCTCCATCAAGTTGATTTGCAAAAAACAAAAGAGAGCCTCATAAATCTGCCTGTCAATCATTCTGGAAACATCAAATCAAAGACATCTCTCCCTTCAATACCATCAGAAGCTCCGCCCCCTACATTGAAATGCATTGCGAAGCCTAGGGCATTGCTGAGCGTTGTTCGCCAGTTTGTGTTGCTATTTACAGAGCCAGGGCTGTGTGTGTGTGTGTGTGTGTGTGTGTGTGTGTGCATGCGTGCGTGCGTGCGTGTGTGTGTTGTGATATGTTAGCACGCACAAAGAGCGGTAAGCTAGCAGAATGCCAGGAGATATTTGGTGAATTTGAGAAAGTGCATTATCATATACAATTAGCTAACTTTTGCAAATTATATCTTAAACAATATAAACAAGAACATCCACATAAGTCGTACACACACATGCACACACACATGCACGCACCAGTTTGCCAACACCTCCATAAGCACCGCAGAGAGAACAGCGATAACAAACATGGCCGCCTCAGCCAAGTTCTTCTCCCCGGGGAAGCACATCAACGTGCAGACTTCTCCAAGACAGCCACATGCACATCGAGACCCAATTAGGCAGGAACCCTTAAGTTCTGCCCTCGAGAAATCACAGGAATGGAAAGCAAGCAGGGAAAGCCATTTTGGATGAATATGATGGTAATAACAGCACAAGATGTGATGTGCATGGTTCTACTGGGACTCATGTTCACCTGGAAAATACACACTAGGGCTGCTTGATTATGGAAAACATCACAATTACAATTGTTTTGGTCAATATTGAAATCACGATAATTTAACACGATGACGAAACACTGCACTTACAAAACAATGACAGTGAAACAGACCAACAGCGAAAAACGTCTGTGAGGTCGTTGAACTTCCACTGTGACCCGGGAGGGGCGACAGCGTGTCATTCAGAACAAAAGACAAAATACATAATAAATAAACGTAATGTGCAAAATAATAGACGTTTCCACGACTACGTAGCTTTTGTGATTGTCAGGAGCCGACATTGAAATCACCATTAATATTAGATTACGTAATTGCACGTCCCTAATACACACACGTCAACGTAGCCTCAAAACACACACACACACACACACACACACACACACACACACACACACACACACACAGCTGTTGACCTTTGACCCTGGCACCGAGGTCGTATACGCTGCCAGCCGATGAGGTCAGTGCTGTGTGTGTGTGTGTGTGTGTGTGTGTGTGTGTGTGTGTACACAGAGGTGTGAACACATTAGCCAATCACAGCTAGGGAAATGGGTCACATGAGCCAAATACATAGTAAGGACAGATGAGAGAGGAGAGGAGGGGAGAGGAGGGGAGAGGAGGGGAGGGACATAGACTTGTGATCTAGAGAACCAAAGCCTTCTTACCAGGCCTGTAACCACACACACACACACACGCGCGTGGCGTAGTGGGGGGGGTGAGTTCATGTGAGGCTGACGGTGCCTGGCACGATGGCCTGTCTGATGTCACCCTGAGATCAGCATCACACTATGGGCCCTAACTAGAAGAGGGAGGGAGGGAGAGAGAGGGAGAGGGGGAGGGGGAGAGAGAGGGGGAGGGAGAGGGGGAGGGAGGGAGAGGGGGAGGGGTTGTAGAGGAGATAAGAGGATGAGCAAATAAAGAGGAAAATCTGTTTCACCTGTTCCAACACACACACATACACACCTGTACACACACACATCTGAGCCAGGCCAGCTGTGGTGTAGCCCCCCCCCCCCCTTCATCTGTCTATCAGCAGGCTGAGGGCCCCCAGGGGCCTAGTGTGCAGCTGGCACACACACACACACACACACACACACACACACACACACACACACACACACACACACACCTGTACGCACCTGTAAGCACACTACTGGTAATGCACTGTACTGTATGTATGGAAACACTGTGTGTGTGTGTGTGTGTGTGTCATCTTTACCTCACTGTAAATGGTCTGTAACTGGTCTGTACTGGTCTGTAACTGGTTTATTGGTTTCACAGAATGTTTACTGCTTTACTGTACTTTCCTTCAATGTTAATTATTTAATATTTGTTGATTCGTATTATTCTCAATAAAATCAATTATCATTATTAATTTTACTAATAGTGTACTGGTGAGTAATACATAATAAAGCAGAAGGGATTTAACTGTAACTGCATATTTTCCTTTGTGTGTTGAGGTCCTTCTAACAAGAAACTTTAAGCAGATCTTTGTGTGTCCATGCTGGGCAGCATTCTTTCACTTGGTTCTGTCTGTTGAACAGAAGTAACCTCCTGACCTTGTGGAGGTAGCAGACCAGGATATAGACCTGCCCCTGTGACCTGACATTGTGGAGGTAGCAGCCCAGGATATAGACCTGCCCCTGTGACCTGACATTGTGGAGGTAGAAGCCCAGGATATAGACCTGCCCCTGTGACTAGCTGACACTGTAGAGGTATACAGACCAGGGTATAGATTGCCCCTGTGACCTGACATTGTGTCGGTAACAGCCCAGGGTATAGACCAGCCCCTGTGACTAGCTGACATTGGAGAGGTATACAGACCAGGGTATAGACCAGCCCCTGTGACCTGACATTGTGGAGGTAGCAGCCCAGGGTATAGACCAGCCCCTGTGACTAGCTGACATTGGAGAGGTATACAGACCAGGGTATAGACCAGCCCCTGTGACCTGACATTGTGGAGGTAGCAGCCCAGGGTATAGACCAGCCCCTGTGACTAGCTGACACTGTAGATGGACACAACATCCTCCTGCACCCTCCCACCAGACTCAGGATCAAGAGGATCTGTTGTGTCACGTCAGAGAGCTGTTGCAGTGCTGTGGACAGGGTTGGGAAGTAACTGATTACAAAAACCCAGTAACTGTAATCCATTAGAGTTACCAGCTAAAATAGTGGATTCAGATTAAAGGTAGTAATAAAAAAAAATAGATGATTAATTCTAGGACAACTTTCAAATTGAAAAGGGAAGTTTGTAGAAGAAGAATGCATTAACCAGTCGACTGTTCTCATATTACCTTTCATTAACATGTCTAATTTACATTTCATTAACATACCTACTTTAATCTGATTTCCCGAGCAGCATAAACGGTCGCAAAAATAGAAAGATTTGGCGCCGTCAACGCAGCAAATCGCTTTGGATGGCATTTCAAATAACAATGTTTAGGTGTGAAGTAATCTAAAAGTAATGGAAAGTAATCAGATTATTTTTATCTGGTTTGTACTCTGGCAACTAGTAACTGTGAAAGGTAGCCTTGCCCTGCTGTGGCTCTCAGCTGACCTGACATCTACAGACATGTCCAGACGTCCCATGCTTTGGGATACCTTTGCTGTAAAAGTCTGTAGCTGGACGCATTTCAAACGCACTGTGAAACAGTCTGGAGCATTTGGAGAGAGATAATACACAGAGAATACACGTGCACACACACTCACATGCACGCATGCACGTACACACACACACACACCTAGCCATATGGGCCATTGCATAAAGGAGTTGGTGGTTTTAATGAGCGTCAGTGAATTCATGTTTACTGATACATTGGAAGCGTCTGTTGGCGTCACCACTCTCTCTCTCTCTCTCTCTCTCTCTCTCTCTCTCTCTCTCTCTCTCTCTCTCCCTCCCTCCCTCCCCCCCTCTCTCTCTCTGCTCTGTATCTGCTTCTCTTGGCCGTGCGGTGAGACGTACATGTGATGTGACTTATCTGCGAGCCTTGGCCCAGGAGAGTCCGAGCAAGGACAGTGAGGGACATCATTCCCCCCTCCTCTCAGCCTCAACCGCTTGGCTTCTCTCCTCGCTCTGTGCCGCTCCGCACCGTTTCGCAAGCTAATCGAGCTAATCAAGCTAATCAAGCTAATCAAGCTAAGCGTGGCGTGTTCTGCTCTGCTATCAGCGCTCAGCGCTCATGAAAACGCAGTCAGTATATGTTGTGGTGGTTTAGCTTGCTGCTAAACAGAGATGGACAGAAAGAAAGAAAGAAAGAAAGAGAGAGATTTAGCATTGTGTGCTAAATCTCGATGCTAGATCAATTCTATATATTAATAATAAATCAATAATCACACAAGATGTTTGGCTGATTGCCTGAAACACAATGATTCAAGCTCTCCAGACTGATTCTCGTGTCAAACTTAAGATGAAGTCAAGCTGAAGCTCACGAGATCAGGATGGTCAGGAGTAGAGGACACCAGTTCCTGGCTGCCAGACAGAGGGTTATGGGTTCAGAGCCCGGCATGGGATGTCTCACCTGCACCTGCTCCTGAACGGTGAGGTAAGCAACGTTGGAGAAACATCAAAACAATAACCTCTTCCTTCAGAAGCTCCCCCTTATTGGAAACCCATTGCCAAGGATATTATTGTGTGGTGCGGTCTGCACCACTTTGTTTGTGTTCCTATTTACAGAGCCATGGCGGTGTGGAGACACATGGTTATTTTCCCAGCACTCAGAGAGAACGTACACCGTAAGGAGACATTTGTTAAATTGACAAAAAATGTCTTGGATTAAAATTGCTAATGTCACATTTAATGAAGGTTTCTGCATCTTCTACAAGGAGATCCATTCTTGCTCTTCAAACACTTTCAATTTTGCAGACTGACAAATATGCACACACACGCACACGCACATACACATACACACGCACGCACACACACGCACGCCTGCACACACACGTGCACACACGCACGCATGTACACGCGCACGCACACACACACATGCACACATACACACACACGTACACACAAACACACACACGGACACACACACACACACACACACACGCACACATACACACACACGTACACACAAACACACATACACACACACACACACACACACACACGCACACACACACACACACACACACGCAAACACACATACACACACACTCACACACACACAGACACACACAGCTTACGCTAGCTTCGTCACCTCCCACACATGGCGGTTATCTGGAAGGACACAAAACCCACAAGATCCTGCTCTCAATTTCCACGCATGCTAAATGGAGCAGTGAGCAGCATTAAGCCTGTGGATGCAAGGGGGACAGTGTGGGTGTGTGTGTGTGTGTGTGCGTGTGTGTGTGTGTGTGTGTGTGTAGAATACTTCTTCAAAACTTTTCTTTAGTATTTTGTAAAGCAGATATGACAGTCAGTGAGTTTAACAGAATACACTCCACACACACACACACACACGCACGCACACGCAGGCAGACACACAAACACACACACACACACACAGGCAGACACACAAACACACACACACACACAGGCAGACACACAAACACACACACACACACACACACACACGCACACACGCAGGCAGACACACAAACACACACACACACACACACAGGCAGACACACACAAACACACACGCAGGCAGACACACACACACACACACACATACGCAGGCAGACACACACACACACACAGGAATACACCTACAGGGAAGAAAAGACACAATGAAGCCTCTGTCCTCTCCAACGGGGTAAAAGCTCAGGGAAAGGAAAAGAGAAAACCTCCTTCAATCTGTGCCAGACTTAAGAAGGTCTTGGTCCACGGCCAAGCTCTCTGGAATAATACTCCTCCACAGGCCACAACACTATGTAACTTCTCCTCTCTTGCTTCTTCTCCCAGTCAGAGATTATAGGCGATCTCCTTTCACTGTTAATGATGCCTGCAGCCCGGCTCCCCATATATAACACACAGACGCATATATATTGTTTACATAACCAATGTTTCAAGTTGCCACATGATATCTCCAAATCCCATTAACAGGGAACCGCACGTTAGGAGAGCCTGTGGCTGACGTCCTAGAGTCAAGCGCTGTGTGAATTACATTGGAAACGGTACATTCTCATGTACACATGGTTTACTTGTCTGTGGATTCATATGTGAAAGGTCTTATGGTGGCTGACGGACCTGAACGGACCTGATTACCAGAATGAGTCCTTTCATGACATTGTGGCACATCTGGTTCACTCTAAGCAAATGTGCACATCTGATGCAATGCTCCCATCAAAGTTGTGCTTATGAGAGATTCTGGTGGTGGATTACAGTATATGTATGTGTGTGTGTGTGTGTGTGTGTGTGTGTGTGTGTGTGTGTTTCTCTCTCTCTCTCTCTCTCTCTCTCTCTCTCTCACACACACACACAGACATCATGATACCTCTTTATCTCTGGGGCTGGTTGCTAGGTTCTGCTGAGCTGGTTGCTAGGTTCTGCTATCTCTGTGCTAACTCTTTGCTAGCATGTTGCTAGCATGTTGCTAGCATGTTGCTAATGTGTTGCTATCACGTTGCTGGCACATCAAGGCTCGAGGTAGGCGGCTCCCTCTCTCCTGTCATCCTGCTCAACAAACAGGCCGAGCTAAAGTAGCCGTAAACATTCAAGCTAGCCTTTAAACATCCACCTGCAGCTTCACCCCGTTGCTACAGCAACACAATGCTAACCCCTTCCTTCAATCTGCTGCTATAGTAACACCCCTCCATAACCCTGTTGCTACAGCAACACAATGCTAACCCCTTGCTTCACCCTTTGAGCCCACGAAAGCGAGTAAGGGGGGAGGGGCTAGGAATGCTAATCAGCGTTAACGCGTGCTCATGCTAACTGAGACAGATAGGAGAGGAAGGGGGGGATGGAGGGGGGGGGGG
>JAODUE010002574.1:0-11689 GCA_027564755.1 Amblyopsis hoosieri
TATATATATGTGTGTGTGTGTGTGTGTGTGTACATAACATGTGTACATAACATATATATACCAAATAAATTATTTGGTTAAACTATTTTTATCAGTAATATACATAACTGATCGAAATAGTTTAACCAAAGTTATTTGTTATGAGAGATGATAAACAGTGATAAACTATGCGTTGTAATATTGTAATAAGTGACTGAATATGTACATGTAGCATTCCAGTGAGGAGGCCTCTGGTCTCCCCTGCTCAGCCTATTATTAAGCTCCAATAAACACTTTTATTCCCAATGCAAACATGCTGTGAGCTGCCAATATGGTGGCCACTGTCAACTGAGACAAGGAATACAGGAATTCAGCATAGAGTATCCTCATAACATGGGAAGTAATTCAAAGAACATGATCCTTTTTACACTTATGTGCTTCTGAAGTAAATTGCATACTTAACCTTTAAGGTGTTATGATGCATTAAATATTGTTAAAAAGTGAGCCCACACAAAATTTCATATTTTTTTAATGTAGTGTAACATCGCTCACATCAACACTAGGGGGCAATATAGATTTACAAATTACACTATATCGCACACAGAAAATTTTTTTTACTTTTAATTGTAGACACACTATATATTACCATTCATAAAAAGTGGTCCATTAACACTGCTTTTATGTTTGTAGCCAAAAACAGGACAAGAAGTAATAGTTTGTTTTTAAAATGTTAAATAACTGCTATACTGTATGTAACTAAAACTAACAAAACGTGGTGATGTCTGGAAAAGATGGATTTAATGGCCAGTATGAAATAGTTATGATATTGTAAAGAAATGATGAGCATTGTGCTTTTGGTGATGCTTTTTAATGTGTCCAAAAACCATGTTATTCTTGGACTTTATGCTTTTATATTTAGCCATTTAATGCTATTTGTTGTCTATATTGGATATGGACGAAAACCAATACAATCACCATTATTGCAAATGGTATTCTTAACTATAAAGTGTAGACAACTTTAGCAAATCTATCTACAGCACCTAGATTCAGTGAGATATCTATCTATCTAACTATCAACCTTCTCCCATTCTATATTATGTTAATTTGAAATAGAAGGCTGCCATAAATTGAAACAGTGCCAAAGGGTTTTGGTACAGTAACTGGTGTCACTTTATGGGTCTTAAAATAACTTGCACTGCTGCTGGCAATCATATACTTACCAGGGTGGAAGCCTGGGAAACCTTGTGAGACCCTAAAAAGGTCTTGTAGCGTTAATAAATGTACAAGCAAATATTGCACAAAAATGTATGAAAAGTTTGAATGCATGTATATTTCAATACAATTCTCCAATTGTGTGGAACCACCAGACATAATATATGTTAGCATTATTCATTGTTTCGAATTAAACAATGTAGACAATATAACATAATACAGTAAAATATTTGGTTAAGTAAAAGATGATCAATTAAATTTGTTTTACTTTATTTATATTGCCAAATTCACAAATATTTCCCCTTTTTCATTTCATATCATTTGTGCCAATGCAGTGAAAAGCCTAATTATTTTTGAATGTATTGATATAACTGTATGTGTGTTTAGCAAGTGCACAAAATGTGGAATGAATGGGTAAAATGTGGTGTAAACGCTATATATAGTCTGAGTGCATCCATACATGGGGTGAAAGGAGATGAGCATTGCTTGAGGGAGAGGGTAATATTTTTGTTGCCATCAGCAAGTCCTTCCCAAGCGGCATCAGGCTGTTCTGCTATCGCTTAACGCTGTTTTAATCTCTTGGGGTAAGTTGCTTTTTGATATATTTCCAAAACTTGTGTGTTTTGTTGACCGGGCTCTATGAAACAACCGTTACAGTGTGAAACATTGTGGTTAGATTATGTTAGAGCGGTTTAAAATGAGTACACCAGTCTAGTTGCTGTTCCCAGTGCAGTAACACATCAATTAAGAGGTCGTTGACCCACTTCTACCAATTAGTGTCAATAAGGAATTACACTGCTGTAAGAATAGAATACATGTAGACAATCAGAAGTATTTCACACAGAACATATCATTCTATAGATTCTGGTATACCATATCTATTTAATGATTTTTGTCTTAAACCCCAGTGTTAAAAGCATAGTTTATGACTGTCACTTCATGGCAAGGATCTCAGTTAGGTACAATAGATGCCAAGGAGATCTTCTGCTATGTGTCATCCTCTTCTAATATTAAGTGTATGTTTGCTCTCTTTTCCCAATCATGGACTACTCTGAGCTCAAAGCTATTCATAGCTAAGCTGTGTGAGTCGCTAAAGTGAAACAGTTCAAATGCTGAGTCCTGCTAATATACTGTACTGGAACTTAAGGAGGCAATGCTCAGTTTATCTCATCATCTGTGCTTTGGTTTTTTGTATAAAATATTCATACATATTGATAATGGCATGAATAATTTGTTGTGTAAAAAAAAACTGCTGATTAATGTTTATGAATTCCACCTATGGCATTAAATGTTGTTTATGGCCATACAGTAATAAATCCATTAAGGCTAATATCTGTTGCTACATCACATGGATGCCAGAAGAGAAAACTATCAAATTGGTATCTTATGGCAACACAATGGTAAAGTGCTGTTTCATCTCCCCTGGTGGCGTCTACCAGCTGTCCTGCAACTGTTCCAGACATGGCTTCCAAAGTCATACCAATGTTTAAGAAGAAGGGTGTGAGCCAAATCAACACAGACTATCGCTCCCTTCATTCTAAGCATGTTGTCAAGCAGCAGTCTGTAAGGTACGGTGCTCAATGTCACCTGCCACTCATGCTGCAGCTGCAAGAGGTGTGCACAGCAGCGCTGTAGTATTATATACTGTAGACAAGCTTACCCAGCTAGCCTGGGGAAATAATTGTGTCTGTAGCCACTTTGTGTTTAGTCTATGTGGGTCTGACGTTTTCTATCTGGCTGTTTGTCTGAATCTTAAAATCATAAATGCCGTGGGTACTGGTCCTTTTCGATGCTAGCGCTATTACTGTCTGCATCCTAAGACAATTGATTAGGCTAAATTTCGAGTCACAGTTATTTTAGTTCAGGATGGCCCATTGTCTTTGCTTTAGCATGTTTTGAACAGATTGCATCCTGGCCCTTAGAACAGCTCTCAGTAGTTGGCGCATGTTTGTTACAAGCTACGCTAGTGCGGTACACTATGTGCTAGTCTTTCTGTGAGGGCAAAACATCATGAGCTTCATGTCCTGAACTTCTGGCACACGTAGCTGTAGCAGGCCGGCCTCAATTTTGTCATGTAGCTTGCGCCTTATGTCACTGGGATAATGATGCCACCTCGCTAAACTGCAATCTGACCCACATGAGATTAGTGCACAGGACTGTGTACTGTAACTTATTTGATTTAGGTCATCATGGCTAAAATCCAGCATTTATTGTTTCATGTACATTATGTACATTAAAACAGCTTGTTGTCGTGTGTCCATTCTAGTGTCAATATAAGTAGCAAAATAAAATCTGCAATCATATAGAGCTTGGTGACATAACTTAATAGCACGGGGCTCCAAAATATTGCCATGAGCAAAATAATAACCCATACTTGGCTTTCTCCAAAAGGAAATCAAGCTCTACGTCGGTGAGCCAAGTGAAGGCCCAGGCCACAGAGGCTATGGCAGAACCAGCCTACACTATACCGTTGTTCAGGCAGAGGTGAGCGCCCCCTGGTGGCTTCCTCATACCATATCTTCATTGTCAGGTTACTGTATGTATGTGTATGGTGTAAGCTAAACAAGAGTTCACCATCTGCAACATGATGACCGGCGCTATCGGCTCATTGTGTGTAACATTGTGAGAAAATATGGGGTTGATGTAATATTAAACGCCAGTGTAATAATTCATTCCAAATCGGATGAGATCCTAAAGGTAGAATTTGGTGTGCAGATATTCACATGAGATGCCAAATGCCATCCAGCATCATCCTGGGATGAGGCTGTGTGTTAGTTATGATATGACAAATGGCATCTCAACTCCCAGATTCAGTCTCATGTAGGATGAATTATTTATTATCCACATCCTACAAAGATCAAATGTCATATTGTTAACAATGTGAACATGGTTCACACCAATGGCAACATGGGTGTTACCTAGACCTTTGCTCTGGTCAAGTTACAAGAATGAGTGTAATACCACTGCTTTGTATGTGTGCGGGTTAGCTGCAATGTAACGTGTTTCTATGGCGGTAGGCCTGCTGAAGACACAGAGGAGTACCAGCGAGTGTCCACGAATGTTGGGAAAGGACTCACTGCGATTCAGGAGGAGATCCACAGGATGCGATTGGCCACTAAGGCTCAAGTGGATAACATTGCGATCCAGAGAGAGGTAAGCAGCAAGTGAGTGGTCCTCAGACTTTGTGAGGGCCCCATACATGTTTTTTATCCAGACCGTGACCCGAACTGTGATTTAACCATATGCAAAGTCATGAAACACAGCTTTACACCCCTATTGCTTAATGTAATATTGTGTATATTGTGTACATGTTTAATGTACATATGTCTGGAAACAATCAGTACAAAGGTGCTTGGACCCAGCCAGGGAAATGCAGGCTACATCAGTGTCTAGTTTACTCTTGGCATAGTCTCATGCTGCTAATGATTCATTAAAGGCAGTCCAATCGTCCATTAGATGAATTGATTGATACTGTACCAGTTGACACCCAGTGTTTCCATACTTACTTACCTTTGAAAATCTGGATGGTCTCACTAGGCTAAAGGCTTTGTTGTATATAAGGAATAAGCAGAATGTATGTAATGTGTTTGCTAGCGTATCTTCGGTACACACACGCGATCATTTAGATGACTAGACCTCAAGCGGCTTCATACAGTACGGCTATATCTGACACAAGTTGTGCTTCTCCAGGTTCAGGAAATGATGAGCAAGAAGGTGGAGTTGTATGAGGAGGTCCCGAAGATGCCAGACTTCCTGTTGGCTTTAAGACCCCACACTGTCTGGGAGAAGACTCCGGTCAAGCTGTTCTGCACTGTGCAGGGCCATCCCAGGCCTGTTGTCAAGTGGTAGGGATACATCCTCACAGCATACAGTAACCGTATGAAGCGAATCAGGAATAATTGGCCTGAGTAGTGTATTTTGCATATGTTGCATATCATGTTGTGTACCAGCTATCTGCCGGTATGGACAATGCACCTTGACGTGCTGTCATCTTTACAGGTGTAAAGGGGGCGTCCCCATTGACCCACTGAGTTTCCCAGGAAGGTACAAGATCGAGAGCAAGTATGGCGTTCACAGTTTGATCATTAGCAGGTATGGTAACACTAATCATTTCTAAAGAGAATCCAGAACGTAAATGTAATTTAAATAATTTATTTACATAGTTTCATATTTATACTGTATATGTGTATGCTGCTATGATATAGTTTGCAGAACCACATATTTTATCTTAGTGGTTAAAACCACTGACGCTAAATAATGTGACTATATAAGTTTAGCATCATTAGTATTGACATTGTTAAGTGTCATTAATTACAGTTTGCTGTGGGAGTCAGAGTCAGTCTTGTGTCAGTGGTTACATTTGAGTATAGAGTCTAAAGACAGCACAGTACGCTCAAGACTCCTCAGCTGTCGGCTTCAAAATGCTGACCTCTGTGTCACTCAAGCTCCACAGTCCTCTGCCTCTCTCTCTCTCTCTTGCTCTCTCTCTCTCGCTCTCTCTCTCATTCTCTCTCTCTCTTTTCTGTCGCCCTCAATCTTATGCTCTTACTTTGTCAACATACCATAGGCTGTGTAGTATGCGCTGTATGTCACAACAAGCTCCCTATCAGAGGGGTTTGTTCCCAGGGACTAACGTTCATAAGAAAAAGGCACTTTGAACGTTGTCAGCTGAGGAAGCAGATCAACTTTAAAATAGTTGTCCCAGGGTGAAGGTCACATATCTTCCTTCTATTCTCAACAGCAGGCTCCTCTTGCGTCGGTGCCTCAATCAGCTTGCCTTGCCTCCTTCCACCTTAGCTTCGCTGTGCTCCTAACACATGAGATCATTTTTCAAAAGGGGCAATTACCATGGCCTTGTGCTTTGGTAAAACATTTGACTTGAAGTTTCCCTTGAGCAAGGCCAAGTATAACAGGGGTTTGATGTTTAGGAAAGAAAGGCTTCAACTGATGGCCACACCCTAAGGATAGGCTGTTACATTACCAGGTGACAGCAAGTAGAGATGTCTTTACAGCTAGATACATTTAAAGCAGATTATTTTAATACACTAATCCATTTATTTGTTATGATAGACTCAAATCTATAGCTACTATCAGTTTTTGAGAAACGCCTACATTAAACCGATAAACCTCAACTCTAGCATACTTTATATTTCGTTTTCTTAATAAAAAATCGCCATAAACACATTGTTTGCACAGTAGCTCAATTTGAAAGTAACATTTGTTGTTGTTTTTTTTTTCTTCTTCATTGTTTCTTTAAAACGTATATGTTACGCTGGTGAAGCTACTGGTTGGTCAGTATTTATGTATACTGTATAAGTTGACTTGTCAATCCTTTGTGCTAGACCAGTACTTGTTGTAAATGAAATGTCCCACAATGTGAAGGAACAAGGTATGGCATATGGATATTCAGTTTAATGGTGACCTCATTCTATGTGGCCCTGTCTGTTAGGTGTGTGGTCAGTGATACCGCTGAATACAGCGCCGTGGCAACCAACCAATATGGCACAGCTACCAGCCTAGCTACAATTACTGTTAAGAGTAAGTCAGTCTCTCTCTCTCTCTCTGTTACTGTGTCTCTGACTGACTCTCTCTTTCTGTTCAATTCTTCAACAGTGGTTTTATTTGTACAAACGTGTGTGTCTCGTGTTTTCATCAGGGCCAGCAGGGGGAGCCGGGGAGTCCTGCCAACTTGGTCTAGGTGAGAGCAATAAAGACACTGTAGTTGAGTGGCAGGAATGTCACTTCCAGTCAGGCCAGACATCGCGGCTGTTGTCTTGGCTCATGGGCTATAAATAACGTGTGTCTGACAGGCTCATTCAACACGTATTAGATGGAAACTATGCTGTGAGGGTGTTAGGAATTCAGGAGGAACATGTTCACGACACCGCAGTATATTGTCACACGGCATTATTTTACAACACACTGCAATATGATAACTAACATGAACCCATTATTAACATTAAGTTGGAAATGTCTCTTTTACGCTAGTGGTAAGTGTTCGTTAAGGAATGTCTTCTGCCATTCCCAGTGCCCCACCTGACCGACATTCACCCCAGTAAGCTGGAGGTCACCCTGCTGGAGCGTTTCAGAGTGACCTTTGGCATGGAGGGCTCCTCCGTGTGCCTCATGTGCACAATGGTGGTGGTGCCAGACCTGCCCAACGTGCCGCCCGTGGCTCAGTGGTACAGAGATGGTGAGAGGGCCCTGTGTGTCAGCTCCATTGGTTTTTGCAGTGTGTCTGATGTACCGCGCAGTGTTAGTGTCTCTGAAACGAGCTGTTGGGATGTCTGACACATTGTAGTGATATGCCTGGAATACTATGTCTGTGCAGGTAAGACAGACTGACAGACTGCTGCAGTGCACTAGCCTGGCTCCACCTGACTATTGCTCTCAGCTATGTTCCTTTCTCTGAGATTACAGTGTGAAACCCTGTTCACATTAGCGTTCTCACAGCCACCCTGCTGGCGGTCCAATCAGGGTGGATTAGTGAGATGACGTTAAAGTCAAGCATGCTTCTAAATGCTGGTAGAGCTAGATGAGGTGATCAAAACAGTTGTAGCAACGCCAATTGGTTCAGCGCTGTCCAATAGTTTCAAAATGAACCAGAGGTCTACGCCATGTAGGAGGAAATGACTGTTAACACTTCTCAATGGAGCGTGTCCAGACCACGTTCACAAAGGGAATAGTCTGGTTACACCAGGCTAACGGTACACAGGTCATTTAAAGAAGTTGTAACATGTTTTTTTCTATTGAAACCAGTGCAAGCAGCATCAGCTACAACTCCTGGATGTGTGCTTCAAGGGTAAATACCTGTATTGTGTTGTTATGTTTCACGGGTGTTTGCATGCAGAAAACCTGCTGAAGCCCAGCCCCCTAGCGGAGATGTCCGTGGGCGGAGGCTGTGCCCGTCTGGTGTTTCCCCGCCTGGCCAAGGACGACGAAGGCCTCTACACCCTGCGCATCTTCACCAAGGATGGGACCGCGGAGCACAGTGCCTACCTGTTTGTTGAAGGTGTGACTCGTATCCACTGTGAGCGCGCTCAGTGGCACTAGAGCACACAGTCATACCTCCTGGCCTTGTGTCCTATCCCTGTAGACGCTGCTCCCTCCGTGGCCGGGGCGCCCGGGGCGCCGATGAGCGTGAAGGCGTTTGACGTCAACCAGGACTACCTGCTGGTTTCCTGGAAACCCCCCAACACCACCAACGAGGCTCCCATTACCGGATACTTTGTGGACAAGTCAGTTCCCGTTGATCACGCTAACTGTACTCCACAGTTAGTACTCTCATAAGATGTAATGTCACATACAGCACCGTAACCGCAATACAGTGTACTGCCATGTGGCTGTTGGCTAGGGCCCTATGAGGGCAGACCAGTTGCTAATGAGGAACATTCTCAATGGTGTGAGAGAATTTGTTAAAAGGTTGTGTATTTCTGCTTTAAACAATCAACCTGCCATATAATATACAGGGTGCTGATGGAGATGACATGGTCTTTTTGTACGCTGCCCCCTGCAGGTGCGAGTGTGGCAGTGACACCTGGGTCCAGTGCAACGACGCACCCGTGAAGGTGTGCAAATACCCGGTGCACGGCCTGAGCGTGGGCCGCACCTACTGCTTCCGGGTCAGGGCGGTGAACAGCAGCGGGATCAGCAGGCCCTCGCGCAGGTCCGACAAGGTGCACACCCTGGACCCCTCAGAGAGCCAGAGGCTGCAGGGTACGGAAGGTAAATGGAAGGGGCAGAACGCAGCGTTAACGCCTGCTTTCTGACGGGATTTGTTGTCCTTCTTTTGTACAACAGTGATTAAGCTTGACGGAAAATACGACATAACAATCAAGGACGATGAGCTGGAAGGTAATATATGGTCACTGGTGGTGGATATTCGCATCCCTTGGTGCAGTGGTTCTCAACCAGGGGGTCAGGGCCTGTGCCGTTGCTAACCTGACCTGCCAGTTGGTTCGTTGTACAGAACCATGTGGGATGTCGTCCTTGCAAACTGTTTGGAAAGCGCAGGCAAAATACTTGGCAGGTGATGGAATGAACCATTTGTCTATCACCATCTATCACGGGTGATAACCACGCCCCCAGCTGCCAGTAGTTACTCATTAGACTCTGATTGGTCCAAACCTGGTTTGGTCATAAGTGCATCACTTGTGTCTGGCGAGATGGATTCTTGCGTGTCCGTGCTCTTGTGAATGCAGCTGCCTTGTAAGGTACGCTATAAGAAGCTTTTGGGAACACTGGTTCAAAAAGGTTGAGAGCCACTGTTTTAGAGCTCTTAAAATCAGTATAATCTCACTCAGAACTAACGCATCCATTTCCATGACAACAACATCCCTCATAACAACATCACGTTAAAATAATAAATGTCATTCTCTTTATTATTATTAATCATCATTAAGTATTGTATTATCATAACATCCATTCACCAATAATTCCAGATATTCCTCAACTCAGTAGATTGCAGTTGCAGTTTTAACATATTAAAAACTAAAATATGTATTTATATCACTACCAAACTATGAAGTGAATCCCAGTCATGTCTAGTCTAACCGTGTTCAGTTTGATAACATAATAATACAAATTATATTACAACATTATGTCTTTTAAATTGATTATCCAAAAAAGAATAGTTGTATTTTTCAACTGCAGAAGTCCCACCTTTAATAATGCAATATTTTTATTACATGTTACAGTACAAGAAATAATCTGCTAACTTCATAGTGGAAAGACATTTATTCAAATCAACAACACATCTGTGCTGAAGATGATCTTAGTGGTAATGTTAACATACATAAAGGGGGACCTCTTCAGGCCTACGACTGCTAAAGTATGTATATGCCTGAACACCATTCAACCCCAACATAGGATATGTAACAATACCCGGGGAGCCTACTGATGTGCATGCTTCTGAGGTGTTCAAATCCTATGTTGTGCTGAGCTGGAAGCCCCCTAGCCCCCCCGGACGGTCTCCGTTGTGGTACGTCATCGAAAAGGTGTGTGTCAATTTCCCTCTGGCCAATGTACAGTAGCACATACATAAAGGAGGTAAATATAGCCACCCGTGTGGCGAAATAAAGGTACTGCAGTAGCCGTTATAGCATACACCAAAATGAAGGAACATTAAAATAGCATTGACTGCAAGGCTGACAAAAGAACTACACAAAAATAGAAGAAAAAAAAAATTACACATTTTAAAACTTTACTCTTTCCTATGCGGAACTGCATATTACTCAAATATCTATAGCACTTTGTTTATGTGTGTGCTGCATTGGTGTGGTTGCTGTAGGTTGCGGTTACATTTGCCCTCCTCAACTCTCCCATAGTGCTTAGCGGGCACGGGAGTTTGGCAGAGGATCAACACAGCAGTCAAACTGCTCTCCCCGCGTTACCCCGTTTTCGATTTGCAAGATGGGAAAACGTACCAGTTCCGAGTGTATTCTGTCAACGTGCACGGCTCCAGTGAGGCCTCTGTGCCATCTGCGCCCATCCAAAAGGTGGATGAGCATGGTAAGGATGGGTTGACAACATGCTGTTCCTTCCGTTCATACACAGATGGTCACACAATACATATTCTCTGCAGCAGCTGTTGATGTAGTTTGATGCGATGAGGTAATGGGATTTATGAAACATGTACAGACACAGAAGGAGACTTTACATACATTCTCTTTATGCAGTTTGATCAAACATTCATTCAGTTTGTCAATATTAAAATGATCCAATATACACTATAAAATTGTACATTCTGCATAACATCTTAATAAACCAAAAATCAACTGGTAAAACACTGCGGGTTGATGTTGGGTTGATTAACCTCAGCGAACCGCATATAATCACAAGAACCAATCACAATGAAAAGGTCAGTTGTGTCGCAACAGTTGATCATGGCTCATGGCTGTTTTGACCTGTGTGTTTGCAGAGCCTTTAAAATCTTACGTTTTAATGGTTGAACGACAATATGTATGTTTCAGGTTGTGAGCTGCCACTTGGTATGTACAGCCAATCATTTCTCACCCAGTAACATTGCGCACATTACTTAGGTGCAACTGTCACGCTAACATAATGTAATGCCACCACCTTAAAGCTCAGTCTACTGTACTTTACACTTCTAAACATGTATGAGTAAGAATGTTCTGGGATAAATATTATTTTTAATGTACAGTAGTGTTACCTTTGAGTTGTTTGGTGTCCCGGTTGGGTAAAGTTTACAACAAAATACAAAGTTGTTACCTGTGCCTTTTCTGAATAATCCTTTGCAGCAACCCTAACCCCTGCTGGTTTCTCATAATGTATAATTATTGATTTTGTCCATTATTCAGTATGTCATTCAATGAATTGATGCAGAAGTTGAAATGTGTTGTGACAATTGAAATACATTACCACAGGGGTAGGGAACCCTGGTCCTGGAGAGCCGCAGCCCTGCATGTTTTAGATGTCTCCTTGCTCCAACACACCTGATTCTAATGAACAAAGTTAGAAGTGTGTGTGTTAGAAGCCT
>JAODUE010002575.1:0-11689 GCA_027564755.1 Amblyopsis hoosieri
ATATATACACACACACACACACACACACACACACACACACACACACACACACACACAGTATTTTATATCTCAACTCAATTCAAGGCTCTAGTACACACACAGCTGTTTCTATTGCAGCAATCCTGCCTGACCACACAAAATAAAGATATAATACAATAAATATAACAACAAAACACATTTTAAATTAATTATAAATAAATAATATGATCAAATATTTAGTCACCTTTTAGCACTTACACTCTAAATTGCATAAAACATTCATACAAAGCTCCTGGCTTTTAAAATAATATTTACACTTTGTAACATACAACATTTAAATAGACTTATGTAATATTCATTGTAAAATGGTTTTGATGGTTTGAGTGGAGGTAAACTCTCATTTGATAAAAAAATGGCAGGGAGAAAATAACATTATTTATCAAATTGTACCACTTCCATACAATGGTCAATCATTATTCAGAGTAGCAGGTAAACGTGTCAGCCACAGTTAAGTTTCAAGGAATGCAAAATAATCATATTCACATTCCACCATTATCAAACCTACAATAATCTAATCAGACTTAACCTCAAACAGGGAATATAAACAACTCACTCGACACAAACTGTTAATAATGCATGTAATACAACTTGGGCGTAGATTTCGTTTGAACATTGGGGGGGCGCATATAAAGCAGGGGGTCTGGGGTCCTCCCCCATAAAAGTTTGACACTTCATTTTCTGCATTCTGGTAAATTCTTATGGAACAATTTGTGCCTTTTCTGCTTGACTTCATCAATGTAAGGTGGAAATGTATTTATTTAAAGGAAAACATTAAATACAGGAACCCTGGCACAATTAAAAAGATATGGAATATAATGCAGTAAGGGTGATCAAACATATGTATTGCTTTAGGCATAGGCCTCAACACACATAGTCATTATTTAGCCTACTCTTCTGTTCTCTTCTCTATGGGGAAGTACATTATAAATAAATACATTTTAAAGTATTAACCACTGGACTTTAATAGCGTATGCTCATGTTCAAAACTTTCTACATATTCAAAACTACTACTAGGCTAAACTGACTTAAAACAATTTAGTCCACATTTTGACAATAACATAAATAAACTTACTACTGGAGAACAATACTTTGTTAAAGTCAAAATCACAGAACTGTCAGTTGGTCTATAGCAGTCCGTCAGCATCTAACTTCCCCCCCCCCCCCCCTTCCTCCCCCGTCTCTTTGCGTGTCTGTCAGAGCTTGTAAAGGTTGAAGGTAGCAAGTAGTAATGTGCACATTAAAATATCCAACATAGGACAGAACAGTGAACCAATAGTGTAGTGGGCTCTTCTAGGTTACAGCTATGCTGTCAAGCGGTCCAATGAGTGGTTAATGTGCATAGTGCACTGTGTCATGTTTTTAGTTGGGGGAGACAAATAAACTTGTTCTAAATATTGAGGGGGACACGTCCCCTGCAAAACTACACCTATGTAGTACAGGCAGACACATACCTTACTGTAGCCCCAGGATAATAGAACAACACAGATTTTTAGGGAGGTTTCACAATATAAAGGACTGTTTCTTACCTGCTGTCTGTGTCTGAGGCAATCTCCTTTCTGCCTCCGAAGCGGATTTGACACTGGAAAGATACAAGTTGAACAGTGTTTTTCTTCAGTGTTTTGTCCCATATGTAGTTTTTGTTTTGTTTATTTTCTTACATCCAATAATAAATAATAGATCTAATCATAAAACAGGAGAACATGTATTATAATTGGATGTAGGCTAAATACAAATATTCTTAAACTCAATTATAATTATTTCCTGCACCACTGCGAAGAGATCGCAATGTAAGGTGTTGATAATGAAAAAAGTGAATAAATCTTGTCACATATTGAGTACTAATGAGTTAAACATCAGCACAGCAGTGAAAGATTGGGGGCTGCAATTCTGATAGACCTATGGATTTAGTCAAAACACGTCAGCATCAAATATGGCTTATGGAAGCCTAGAAATAATTTTGAAGTAGCAACCGAGTAGCAACCTATCAAAGTTGTATTGAAAGCTATACGGGCGTGGTTTAAGTTTAGGTTTGCCGACAGCGAAAACAACCCGATGGTTCACCCAATCAGCTGCAATGTTTTTTTTTTAAGTGCCTGCCCTTTACAAAAAGCTTCGATTTAGTGTAAGCCAATCAGTGAATAGCTGACATTTTCCCAAAATTGACGACATCAGCGTACGTCGTACATTTCCATTTCCACCAGCACTCTGATTTTAATCAGTCTTATTGGGTAAGATAAAGGTAGGTAGGTAGACCAGTCATACACAAGGTAAGGTTCATTAGAATGTATTAGCCCCGCCTGTATGACAAGTGTTTAAATTTAATGGTTCCAGACTGATACACGGTGAAATCAAACTGGCAAGATCAGCATGGTCTCACCGGGCGACTTATTAAGTACTTCTGTTGGTTAAGGTTTAAATTCAAATCCTGTGACCTTTGGGTTTATGCTAACATAGTATGTGTGCAGTGTGCACAGGGGCTACCAACTACACACCAGATAATGTTTTGACCAATATGTGTTTTTCCTCCAGTAACAGCCACTTGAACATCATCATTATTGCATCCCTGTGTGTTATAAGCAGCCATTATTAGGGTGGTATAATACAGAGGTGTAGTGTTCATTCATGTTTTGGGATGCAAGACGGCCAATGCAGAAAAACAATAGTTAGCTTAACCTGTATTTAACTAGATGTGGTCAGGTCACCCATGTAAACTGAGAAGGGGACAGTTACAATATGTGCTCACCTGTTTAACAGCATCCAGCAGTCTCTCCAGGAGGTGCTGTCGTTTAGTATCACTCTGCTGAGTGCCTGGGGAGAAGCATACAAGAGACATAGCCTATGTTTCCAGTTAAATACAATACAAAATAACGTGTGTTCTGAAGGTACAAAGGTTTGAGCCACAACTGCAAACTGCTGGACACAAGCCAAAAATTGCAGGCTTATAAGTCACCGTAACTAAATGTTGTTTTCCCCCTAAGCCCCAAGGACCTCCTCCACTCTTAATAAATACATGCTTAAATCAAAATTAGGAGAAAGTTCAGAATTACACATTTTAGAGCTGGAGAGTCATATGCAGAAAAACAAAACACTGAGCGCAACTCAGCAACTATGTAGCCTTCTGTGACAGTTACAGCGAGGACAGTCGGCATACAGTGCGTGCACACCATGGTGCACAAGGCAGCTATTGCAACTCAAAGCTCGGTTATTATCCAATATGCATGCACAATACCTACATTGTTGAGAAGACAAACAAAACTTTAATTGCGAAACTCACCGTTCATTCTGATAGCCCAACTCCCAATATTAGAAACACGAACGACTCAATTCATTGTTAATGTACTGTAGAGCACATTCGCTATCCATTACCAGGACATGCTATCAAGGTACCAGCGCATGGCGGCGCTCTGGAGGGGTAGCCTGCTTCCACCGCGGTGTGATAACAGATGCTCACACGGTGAACACAGAGGCCTGTCAGGCACCGTTTCTCTGTGGATTTGAGAGTTATGCCGAGCCACATAAGAAAGCAAACTGTACTACAAACGAAGCGAAACGAGATCAACGTTCTGCAACACGGAGTAGTCTGTCTTAAACTATAGTTCAAAGTGTTAAAGATATAAATTGTGTTTTCTGTACTAGCCCTGTGTGACACTGCTAAAACAGAAACTGTAGTGTAGCGCGATCACATGACAGAACTGCTGTCATATGACAAGGACATATGGCTGATGGGATTTGTAGTTACAATTTCAATTGTTTATTGTAGGCACTAAAACCACAACCTTTCTTCTGGAAGTGTTGTTTTGCACGAGTCCAGTCGCCAGTATGAAAGCAATGAAAAGGTAATAGGGAATATCAAGTTAATAAGACTTATTTACATAAAATATAACAATGGGAGAAGGCCTATACTACAAAAAGTATGGAACTGCCCAATGACAAGCATCATCCACCCCAAGTCTGTCATCAGGATGTAATAATATTACTGTTCTCAATTCAACTATGTATGAGTCAGCACTTTGTTTATGCATCATCAGTAATAGTATTTGTTTTATGAGTTTTCCATGCCTGTTATTCTTCTAACACATTAACAAGTGGAAAATAGGTCAGTTGAGACAGCAAATATTAACACTGTATGTCAATACTTTATTTAAAAATAAATAGACGATAAACAACTATAACATGCAGGTTGTACTGTTGTGATAGAGTATGTTTAAAACAAATATGTCCATAAGTGCATTATTGACAGACTATTCAGGTCACAGGGCACCAGTCATATTTCTAGTGAAACAATATCCCCAAATGATTACTTTATCCTCAAGTACAGATTGGGAAAATGTATTATATAAATTATGGAATGGGTTAGGTTTAGAAAAACTACCCACTGCAAATCTCATATAAAATACATATTTTAAAGTTGATAATTACATGGTTTAGGAAGTGAAATAAATAATTTATAATAAAAAATAATTGAAATATGTATATGTATATGTTGTGACTGGCTGTGCTTTTGTGTGCCTGAGTGCCATCGCTGTGCCTTATCGAGCAGATAAGGCAATGCCTCTCCCCAGAGGAGACCTTGATGCCGCTTAATCATTACTAGCACAGCAAACAGAGCATGCCTTTATGCAGAAAGAAATGCTGTGGATCAGAAACACAGTGGCTATCCAGCGCTGCCTTGATTGGCTCATGCTGGACCATGTATCCCCAGTACGCGAGCTCACGCTGACGGACTCTCAACGACTTTTGACGAGGACGTGCTTTCGTTAATGACAGAGAGTGACACATCAGTGGTTCGCTGCCTCTCATCTGCCGAAGGCCCCGTGTCTCTCTCCTTAGACGCCACAGCTCTCTCCCGGTGGGATGTGCCATTCCTCCTGAAGGAACTCCTAATTCCACTGGAGATGCGGCTGGACATGCTCCTTACAACCTGGCCCAGGCCGCGGTTCCTCCGCTTGGTCAGGCCCACGTCGTCCTCCAGCTGCTCGGGCGGTACGTCAATATTCCCCGTGTACCAGAACACCCACCAGATCAGACTGAGGAAGATGACGATGGCCCCAGCGTAGATCAGCAGGTCGTGGATGATCAGCCCTCCGAACACCCCTGTCAGCATGATAATACTGCCCAGTATGTCGTGGCCGACGGCAAACCAGAAGGAGAACTTACAGCGCCCTACGCCTCCGTGCATTTTCTCTGTGACTGCCTGCACCTCCACCTGCTCTGGTGTTGACATGGCGGACGTGAACCTATTCCAAGCTGAATATTGAATGTCCTGTGGTTCCAAGGTGCCAGTGAGCCAACGGTGGGAAGCATATACGACCTTTAGACAGTCTACAGCTTGGGGTTTGTGGTAGATCTCTTGTACAGTGAAGTATACCGCTCGCTGGGTGGAACACCAATGAAACAACCTGCAGTTGTAGAGTCCAAAGTCCACTGACCTGGCATTCTTATCACCTGGAAACCACACCCAGGTGCCAACTGTACACTATATTTATAGGGAAATAGGCTAGTCTACCTCACTGCAGGCAGCAAACAAGAGCAAAAAAACACATCTAACTATGGTAACTTAAACATGAATAATATCTTAGTTTAAAGTCAGTGCTCTACCTGTTCCTTTCCTCACAGACTGCTGATGGACTGGTCACTGCTCCAGGCCCAATGGCCCAACTGTTTCCTCCGTAGCTTCTCCTTCAGGATAGGCACCCACACTAGCCCGACCACAACGAACATCAGCCCCAGAGTCAGGCAGGCTGGGGAGATGGCGTGAGGGGCTTGTGCTACCCCGCTAGAGTGGAGCAGGAGGAGGACGGCTCCCGCAGCGGACATCAGAGCCCCTATCACTATGGCGATAATGGGCTTGTGGAAGTAGGCCCAGCTCTGGGGTGCCGCATCGCTGGAGTGTGCGTCTGGACACAAGCTCTCCCTTCCATTGTTCCCCGATGAATGATACGAAGACTCATATTCTGCCATTGTGCTTTTGTTGCGCGCGATGTGGCAAATGTCCCGGCCCCTCTCCGGTGGTTTTGATACAGTGGCAGATCAAAAACTGATATTCTAAATATCTACAACCTACTGGGAATAGGTTGTCTCTGTGCTGGTATTAGAGGCACTGTATGATAAATACTGGGAGCCTTTTCATATTAGACTGTGGTTCTCAAGTATAGTAGGCTACTGTCCAAAGCAACCGCCCACCACCTGGGTAATTCCAGATGATCCACCCACACCCCCACAACACACAAGCTCATTCAACCTGCTGACATCCCTATTGTTGCCATGTCCCTTGGCAGGCCAGCCATTTAACACCATGCTCAACTTACATCATACAGTGTCCGCCCATTCTAAACGTCAACAGTTGTTTTAAACTCATAACAGAGGAATTAGTAACACAACACCAAGTATTCTATTAATAATGTGAAATGCAATGGACCAAAAACATATATTATAGTGTTGTTATTATTATAATCTTCTGTGGCCATGCATGTATAGGTTGTAGTGTTATTATTGGTGATGCACAACCAGGTCACGTGACACAGTGTGCAGCTAAACACAGCTCAAGAGTATAGCACCTCAGCGCAAAACTGAGTAATCCTATTAACAAATAAGATCAGTACAGGGCTTAAACCTAGTCCTGGTCTGAGAACTGTCTTTCTATGGAGCTCTTGATAACATTTTTATTTTAGCCTAGGACAAGTCACAATCCCTGCATGGGAAACTGGGCCTAGGTTGTTTGGTGACTATAATTAGCAGCAAAATAGCATTAGATAGTGCTAGCATCACTGGTCAGATGATAAAGAAAAGTATTTTTTTTCACTGGCCTTCGCTTGACAATACTCTCAAAGCTCCGGGCCCTATTTCAGCAAGCGGGTTTAGTGAACATTCTGAGTTTGTTAACCCTGAAATGACTGAAACGCTGAGTTTTCTGTTTCAGAAAGATAACTCATGGAAAGTTGCTATGGTAACTGACTCTGTGAGCCTTAACAAACCATGAGTTTCTCTCCTCCCTTCCACTGAGCCTGAAACCGCTGTCAGACCTTTCCTTCTGAATTAATTGCCATTTACATCCGGAAACGATTTTGAGACCCTGATTAGATAGCTGATTCCCATATCATAATCAAATGTTCTTTTTTTTGTCACATTTATCGTAACATAATCTACCCTTTGACATTTGTGTTTAAACAGTAGGATATTCTACTATAGGTTACTAATAGTATGGCCTGGAGCTGTGGATAAAGCAGTAGCACTGTGACATTAATTTCTTGTAGATGGGTTTGAATCCAGCAGGTTGGAATTATTCAATCTGTTCAAATATCTTGTTCCCACTCATTTCTTGTCTGTAACTGTTTTGTCCACTAAGGAAGAAAGCGTATATAAAACAAAAAGCTACTGAATGTTTAATAACTTTTTCTAAAAAAACAAGTGATGTCAGTAGTCACCAGGGACATCACTGTAGTTTGATAGAAAGTAATTTTATCATAGGCTATTTTTAACAAGAAGTAGGCTATAACATCTAACAATAGGCTAGTTATTTTTGGTCATGGTTGGCTAAAATCTTAGTCTAATAAGCCTGTAGTTTGTGTTATACACTTATTTGACATGTCACTGAGTATTAATATCAGTATAAAATAATCAGGCCTATATCCTCTGTTCACAATGGCTTAAGTATGCACAAAGTACATATTGTAGGGATACAGCATGTAGAGAACACACATTTTTAAACAATACTGTACCATTAAAAGAAGCAATTGTTCAATATGGAATTTTCTGAAATGGTGCCTTGTCAATAACATACTTCTTGTACAAACAGTAAGATAATATTGTACCTTGATACGTATATGGACTAAGGACAATATTAATGTGAAAATACAAAAATATACAACTTATTCACATACTCAAATCACACTAAAGAGTTGACTAATCTAACAATCTAATCATCTGAAACTGAAAACTCTCTCAGAGTTGGCCAACTCATAGTTCAGGGTTAGTTTCAGAGTTGGTTATCCCTGTTGCTTGTGCACATTTTCCTACCACTCGACTTTCTATATGCTTGGTTGGATACAGCACTCTGTAAACAGCCAGCTTATTTAGCAATGAACTGTTGAGACCAATTAACTTTCAAGACTTTACCTCCTTGTGATGGGTGTCAACTGTCTGGCTGCTGCACAACTGTCAAGTCAGCAGTCTTCTCCATGATTGTGAAGCCTACTGAACTGGACTGAGACCATTTAGCTCAGGAAACCTGTGCAGGTGTTTAGCTGATTAGAGTGACACCTTCAGTCTACATTTACACAATATTTATTTTTTCTTAGATGACTTTGCAGTTTTCATGGGCTGTAAGCATAACTTTTTTCAGTAACTAGTAGGCCTAGTGTAACTAATTACTATTTCCAAAACAGTAATAACATTACAATTACTATTCCAAGTAACTAAGAGTTACTGCGTTACAAGAGTAAGATTTCTGGCCCTAGCAAGCTTAGGTTAGTCTAATTGAACCAACCTGTGTTTTCACTTTGGCCGATTGTTGACTCTTAAGGTTAATTATTGTTCCAACAAAGATAATTCAATTCTAAAATGAGCTGGCTACACAGGTTGTCATTTTTCAGAAGGGGTGAGACAGGGTAGTGATTGTGAAGCTAATATATTAATGGCGATTAAGGATAATGTGGCTCAGGAAAAATAATTTTGGGGTGCCCTGCTGGAGCTGCTGCCCGCACGATCAGACTACAGATAGGCGGGTGAGGGTGGATGGATGGTAATAGTAATGTAACTAATTATTTTTAATACCCAGTAATAAGTAATTTTATTACTTTTGGAAGAGTAATAACTTGTAAATTATTATTATTATAAACCTGATTAACTTGCCCAACACTGGGTGTAAGACATAATAAAGATTAAAACAAATACATGCTTTAACTATTTAACTTTTGTGTGTAATTAATCCACAATATTTGATTTTTACTGTGTCAATTTATTATACATTACTTCCACAATATTCCAATTTATTGAGATGCAACTGTATGTGGCTCAAAACAAACTATAACCATTATTACCTAACCATAATTCCCTTACCAGGATGTCCTGTTATAGTAATGACAAATATTTTTCTCTTCACATTTATTTTTATCTGAAACAATAAATGTTATTTATGTTATACATAAAGAAAACAAAAAAATAAAATATTTTTTAAGACAAAAGTACTTATTTCAGACACCAAGTTAATGTCATTTCAGAAGGACCCCAGGTTGCACCGCATGAAAAGTAGAATACTACATTAATGTATAGTAGTAAATATAAAATCTGATCTGAATATAATCATGGTGTGCTTCTCATGTGCATGGCCTTAACCAAACATACAGTTAATAGTAGCACAACAGAGCCTCCTAGTGAAAAAGAAAGCATCTGTCATGAGTTAACTCCATGTGCAGTACATGAAATTACAAAGATGTAATATTAGTCCCTTTTTTTTTTATCTTGATGAGGATATACTGTACCATCAATAGAGCCTAGGCTGAGATAGCCCAGGCAGAGAAAGGCGGCAGGGTGGAGAAACAAACCATTTCAATGGAGAAACAAACCATTTCAAAATCTTTTTGACTTTGGGGCTTTCCTTTGTTGTTTTTGATGGCGACTATTTCCCACCTTCTTGTTTTGAGCTTTTGGACTTTTCTTCTTTACAGATTTGGGTCCCTTCACCAGTGGTTTCTTCAGGAGGAAAAATAAAAAATACACATGCAAATTAAGTAGGCAAACTAAATATTTATTTTTAATTCCAAACATATACACACACAATCATGGTGCACGGACCTCAAGTTTGGCCTTTTTGTTAGGTGTTACTATGGGAACCAGCTGTGGTATAGCTTCCTCCGCCTCCATCGTCTTCTGTTCCTTCTTCATCACCTTTTTCTTAAGGGGAGTAGACTTGGTCGGGGCTTTTTTTGCAGCAGTTTTCTACAATTCAGAAATACAAGAGCTGTTTATTAAAATAACAGAGGAACCAAACACAAAGATAAGACGCCAAGAATAGCACCTCCTACAGGTGCTATTGCTGGCATGAGACCGATAGTCGACGTGCACCGTGAGGGAAAGTTTAAAAGAACTTTGAAGAGAGTTCAACAGGGCGTGAAACCGTTTACTGCTACATCTTTTTGGCTCAGGTTTGTGCAATGTGTCACCCTCCACCCTAGTTCACATTTCAAGACTGATTTTGGCATTTGGCTCCTTGATTTCTTGAGCGCACGAGGACAGGGACGTGCACAAAACACCCACCATTTTTCCTTTCCCCTTGGCCAGCTTCTTTGCATCCTCCAATATAGTGAGGTGACTGAGGTCAGAGGTGAAGATGGGCAGGGCTACAGACGCCTGGCTCTTAAGATGGATAATCTTAATCGCCGGTACTTTCATCTGCAAACACAAGTGAGGTCAGGAGGTCAGGAGTACTAAAGGAAGAAGGCAAGCCTCTTGGTTTTAGACTTACCGTCGGCAGTTTGGCCACTATAGTTTTCACCGCAGCTTCAATGTTCTCTGTTATCTCATCTGCTGTCATGGCGGAGTGGGCAATACGAGCCATGCTGACATTTTTTAGTAAAAGAAAACATTTTGTATAAGTACAATATCCACAAGACACTATTTTCTATTTAAGTCATCTGACAGAATGCATTTCAAATGAGGAAAGTGACAAGGATAAGACATGACTCAGCTAGGAGGAGGAAAATATGGATAATCTTTGAAGGTGACACACATACTGCCCATAACTTGGTTTTAATGTAATAACACGCACTTGTTTTATTACACAAAGAACACTGATGTTTAAATAAATAATTTACTAAATCATATGTGAAGAAGCAGTTATATTTAACGCTATGGACCCCAAGCAGTTTCTGTCAGTGTAAAACCTGTGGGCGGGTTTAAAAGATGTTATTTATAACAGTTTGCCTATTTCACACATTTTTTTCTATCCAGAAAAGGTAAAAAATTCTAAAATTTCCGAGTTTGCCTTGAACTACTCATGCAAACGAAGGCTTCCGTCAAGAAAATTAACATAATGTAAGCCTAAAATAGTTACTTTTTATAAGAAAACACTTTAGTCTACATGTCTAATTTACAGTGTCGTGGAAAATTTACCCTTTGAGCTATCAAGGTCGAATAAAAAACAAAAAATTATGCGTTTTTTAGCGCAATAGTGATGTGTTGAATGGTATTCTTATGACCGACAGTGACGTGACAAGAACTCGACAAAGGAACACAAAGGAGCTTGGGGCAGACGCGACTCCATTGTTTATTTCCGGATATAGTGTTTATAGAAAAAGAACATACAAGAAAGCACGTTTATACAAAAATAAACAAATTCGACAAGGCAAGGCAAAAATATATACTGCCGAGCAAGTAATAGCCATGTTTGCAGAGGATGCTTTTGGCAGTGACTTTTACATCGACGTCGTTCCAGCCCAGGACCGCTTTTCTAGCGGGGCAGAGGAAGGGTACTCTCTGCACCGTGAGTATTTTTGATCATGTTGTATCTATAACATATGTTATTAGGCTATATTTATACACGTTGATAGGCAATATTTATACATATGAATGTTATAATTTGATCATGTTGTATCTATAACATATGTTATTAGGCTATATTTATACATGTTGATAGGCAATATTTATACATATG
>JAODUE010002576.1:12127-33015 GCA_027564755.1 Amblyopsis hoosieri
CCTACAGTGATACAGTTACAGTGTATAGACCTACAGTGAGTACAGTTACAGTGTATAGACCTACAGTGATACAGTTACAGTGTATAGACCTACAGTGAGTACAGCTACAGTGTTAAGACCCACAGTAAAAGTGTTTAGACTTAGTTGCTGACTCATTGAGGCTTGATTAAGGGATTGAACCATGGCATCACACCAGTGACAGAGCACATCCTCAACCCAGCATGCAGCTCAGACCCCCAACTTCTCTGCACATTGTGCACTGTTGTCGTTTCTGTTCCAGACGATCAGAAGCAGACCAGACCAATCAATCTCCTGCACCACCCTCGGATTGCTGTGAAAGACAGAGGGACGTCTCAGTTTAAGGATGATTGCACGCAACTTATGTGGATGAACCTGGAAGAGATGGAGATCTGCTTCCAAGAAACTGTGCACCATTCAGTTTTTCTCATGTAATGATATTATACTTGATATCATTTTTGTTCTGGCTGTAATGGGAAATGTAGGGGGGGGGGGGGTGTATTTTACAAATTAGGTGTAATGACAGTAAACTAATTTACTCTGAAAATATACATGTTGGTGTATAAGAAAAAAACAAGCAAAGTAATTAGCAAAAGATCATTTGTGAATCTCCAAATTATACTGTAGCTACACTTATTTACAAAGCACTGACTTCTTATTTGTTAATAGCTTTGACAAGGCACAAGCCCAAACCACCCTCTCATTTTATGGACTGACACAATGCCAGGAGCAAATGGATTGATCGGAGGTCATATTTTATGTAATAAATGAATTGATGTTATAAAAATATTACTCATATCACTTTTTAGATTATCAAATCACGCGATGACTTACCACCTTCCTTTTTAATTCACACTTAATCACTTGTATATTTTTGAAGGACTTTTTGTAGCATTCAACTTTCAGCCAACTTTGATGCAAATGATAATGGTTCCTTACAAAAATGCCATTTAATACAAAAGTCAAACTCATAGTCAAACCAACAGCCATTTAATAATAAAGTGACCTTTGATTTAATCAAATACATGTATTTATTATTTATTTTCTATTTACATGACAATTTACCAGACCAATACTTGTGAATAACTTCCACCTCTCACCTACTCCCTGAATGCATCTGGAAAGTATTCACAGCGCTTCACCTTTTCCACATTTTGTTATGTTACAGCCGTATTCCTAAATGGATTAAAATAAATGTTTTCCTCAAAATTCAACACACAATACCCCATAATAACAAAGTGAAAACAGTTGTTTGACATTTTTGCAAGCTTTAAAAAAAAATCACATGTACATATGTATTCACAGCCTTTGATCAATACTTTGTTGAAGCACCTTTGGCAGCATTTACAGCCTAAAGTATTTTTGAGTATGATGCTACAAGCTTGGCACACCTACTTTTGATCAGTTTTTCCCATTCTTCAGATTGGATGGGGAGCGTCTGTGCACAGCCATTGTCAGATCTCTCCAGAGATGTTCAATCGGGTTCAAGTCTGGGCTCTGGCTGGGCCATTTAAGAAAATGCACACAGTTGTCCCAAACTCACTCCTTTGTTATCTCGGCTGTGTGCTTAGGGTCGTTGTCCTGTTGGAAGATTAACCTTCTCCTTAGTATGAGGTCCAGAGCGCTCTGGAGCAGGTTTTGATCGAGGATGTCTCTGTACATTGCTGCTTTAATCTTTCCCTCGATCCTGACAGTTCCTGCCGTTGAAAAACATTCCCACAGCATGATGCTGCCACCACCATGATTAGTGATATTGACCATTTGATCGATCAATACCACCGGTTTGCTGTTTGGCAAACTCCAGGCAGGCTGTCATGTGCCTTTTACAGAGTGTCTTCCGTCTGTCTACCATACAGGCCTAATTGGTGGAGTGCTGCAGAAATGGTTGTCCTTCTGGAAGGTTCTCCTCTCTCCACGGAGCAACACTGGAGTTCTGTCAGAGTAAACATAGGGTTCTTGGTCACCTCCCTGACTAAAGCCCTTCTCCCCAGATCGCTCAGTTTGGCCAGGTGGCCAAAAGGAAGAGTCCTGGTGTCCCGAGTGAGTGAAGGAGGCAGAAACCAAATGCAGGTTGGTGGTTAGAACAAGCAAATATTTAATAGTGAACACAAAAACACTCACACCAGTACAGTGTCATTAACTGACAAGGATGTGACAGAGAGATACATATACTGATTGCGGAATGTAAACCAGGTGTGTGTAATGACAAGAACGGGAATGGGAATCCTGGGAAGCATGGCAGACCGGTGAACGCTGCCATTAAACCCTGACACCTGGTGGTTCCAAGCTTCTTCCATTTACGGATGATGGAGGACACTGTGCTCATTGTGACCTTCAATGCTGCATAAATATTTCTGTAGCCTTCCCAAGATTTGTGCCTCGATGAAATCCTGTCTCTAGACTTTATGGCTTGGTTTGTGCTCTGACATGCACTGTCAACTGTGGTACCTTGCTGTATATTGACAGGTGTGTGCCTTTCCAAATCAAGTCCAATCAACTGAATTTTCTACAGGTGGACTCCAATCAAGTTGTAGAAACATCTCAAGGATGATCAGTGGAAACAGGATGTGCCTGAGCTCCATTTTGAGTGTCATGGCAAAGGCTGTGATTACTTATGTAATACATTTGGAAAACTTTCTAACAAACTTTTTTCACTTTGTTATTATGGGGTATTGTGTCTATAATTTTGAGGAAAATTTTAATTTTAATCCATTTGGGAATAAGGCTGTAAGATAACAAAATGTGGAACAAGTGAAGTGCTGTGAATACTTTCTGGATGCACTGTAAATATGATGAATAATAGGAAAATATATGTATTTTAATTATATTGGGATCAAATCCATACAAAGACAACACAATTTCTGACCACCAGAATACACCAAAGGTGTCTTAAAGTATTAAAGGTTAGTGGAACAAGATATAGAATAACTAGTAACCGTGAAGCTAACGTGATGTTGTAATGAAAATGACAGTCCAGGAACTGGATTACATGGACTAAATATTACGCGGTTTGCAAAAAAGTCCAGAAAGTAGATTGTCTAAAGGTAATAACAGATTACCATACAACACATTTACTATGTTATTTTGGCTTTCTCTCGTTGGTTGGAAAGTGTTTCCCCTGACATCGCGTTGCCTGATTGCCTGCTTCACTGTGTATGGTGATACTGAAACACAGTGTGCCAGTGCAGTCTGTGCACTTACAGTACAAGGCCCTACTACTAATTCACGTTCGGCTTGCGTGTGCTTTTGGAAGGACACCAGTTACTATTAAGTCTAGTGGTGCAGGTGATTGTGGTGCTGTGGCACAGAACACAGAGGCCCAGTGAGGCGTGTTTAAAGGCCTACATGTCAATTGCGTGGTTCAACTTCCAGCCCCACTGAAGATAGTGCTGATGTAATTCAAGTCAAGTCTGTATTGATATAGCCCTTAAAGTCAGCTATTGCATGTTAATTGTAAGATAATACACATTTAGACAAATTTAAAAAATATCTCTTCGCTTTTCGCTAGCTTGCCATTCTCTGTGCGTGTTGAAAAAGTAATCAGATACAAAGCCATAGTAGCTCTGCTTCACAGCGCGTTTTGATGTGTGGGGCGGCACCGCGGAGGGCCGTGGAGTGATATTGTTTGGATTTGAGCTCGAATTTAGCAAGCGTTCTCAAAAATGACTGACCCTGCCCCCACACTACAGGCCCTCATTTCACATTTCAAACAAATGCCTGTTTATCACATCGGGCAAGGGAAACTCCTATAAACCGCTGGGGTAAAGAAGTGGAATAAACCTGGGAAAGGATTTACAGTATTATAACATCTGTAACGTCTGTAGGTTGGGTGTAGAGCCAGTTTAACACTTGCCTGGTGAGATGAGGATTGTCTCTCCAGACTAGTGTTGAGTAGTAGTAGTGGCTCTACACAAACCAGAGTTTCTGATCAGTTTGACTTCACCACGATAGTCTGGAGAGCTTAAAATCATTGTGAATGAGACTGAGTAACAACTGACCTCACTAATCAGCGTCGTGCTGTTAGATACGGGCATAGTTTAGGTGTGATGGCAGCAAAAGATTCTTATCAACTTAAACAATAATAACAGATAAATGTCTCATTCAATCAACTGCCACGTATTTTTTGAGTGCTTGCCCTTTTCAAACCGTTTCGATGGACGGCTTCCCAGACGGATGTGTATAACAGACCATCTAGTTTTGTGTTAATGCCACAATAGTTTATATACTGTAGCTGTATTCATTTATAGGTATGTGTTATAGGATGTGTCTCAGTGTTAACACTACACACTGACTGTGTGTAGTGTTAACACAGAGCACAATGTGATGTTTGGTAGTCTTAAATGTTCTCAACAGCCACAACATGTAAACCATGTTGCTCTGTGACCTGCTGACCTGGTGACCTGCTGACCTGGTGACCTGGTGACCTGAACACGTTGACACATTCTGGCCAGGACGTGCACATGCATGTTGGCATGACACCCAGAAAATCTGGAAGTACAGTAGTTGTGCCTGTTAATTAAAATAATGTTTTATTATAATTTTTCTTTTTTAACTAAACGTTTGAAATGTTATGTTGTTTTCATTGCAGCCTTGTTAATTAAAAAACAAACTGCTTAGTATCACTTTTTTACTTGACTTGTTTCTTAAAAAGGGAATCATTGATTGTAACATTCTTAACTGTACTTAACTGTACATGTTATTACTAATCCCTTACAGACTTTTATCTTCTAGGATCAGAGATACAGTAGGTGCAAACCTTGTTGATTGTGTTTAATTGGATATAATTAGTTCTACAGGACAATGTAGGTGATAAGCATTCCTAAACATACCACTAATTAAATATAGCGGTTTTCAGGGGGTTACATTTGATTAATTCGTTGAAATGTATTAATCTGTGCTGATGTGGGGATTTACCTGAATGCTAATGTAGATTTAATTATCCCATTTCTATATTCTGCCTACATTGGTCCTTATTAGCAGTGAGTAGCTTGCAAGCATACTGTTATATCACCTGTACAATTCCATTGTCTTACTCTACAAGCTAACGTCGCAATGAGAATGCCCTCTGTTTGCTGCAGGCTTATTGCCTATTGCCTAAGCGATGGTTCCATACATGGTTTCCAGATGACAGACAGACCAAGGTAAAAAAAAAAAAAAAGGCCAATGTGCTAAAGAGGTGATATTTGCTTGTGTTGCTCCATCTTTCAATCTGCCTCATCTGCTAAGCCTGCTGACAGGTTAATGAGGGCTGCAACATGTCTGCAACCATGCTCACACCGACATTTTGACAGGAGCCAATTAAGGACCAAAAAAAACCACCCAGAAGAGGCTGCAGGATCGCTTAGACACGCACGCAGTCACGCACATCTCTGTTTGGATGGTCAGAGCAGTCTAATGGATGATGCTTATTCACCTGCACGAGGCAGACTTTGGAATTCATTTTTGCATATGGCATCACCAGTATTCCTCGGATGCTCTCGTTGAATTTAAGCGCCCCCGCCATTGTAATGTTGTCTGAAGGGTCCTGAGGGCTCATTTTGAACTGTGTCTAACATGTAGTACAGCCAGAAATCCTCTCTGAAAAAATAATTATCATATTAAGCACTCCAATTTTACATCATTTCAGGTGTGACATCATTTCTGTATGGTAAGCAATCGTCTCTGTGTTGGTCTCTGACATGTCCTCTCACTGCCAGTCAGGTAGCCAATCAAATGAGGGCATGTTAGGAAAAAAAGGGAAAAATAAGAAAGCCTAGTTCAGCCAGCCGCGGGCATGAGCCCACACCATAGGCACGAGCCCACACCATAGGCACCACGATCGGAACGCGTTTAAATCAATTATCCTCCAGCCAAGTGTCACACCTGGGTCCGGGGGTGTGTCCAGGCTCCCTCTCCGCCGGCGTGCTGCGGCGTCGGTTCGCTAACCACCGCCCAAGGCGGCGTGGCAGCCCCTCCCCTCCCTGTTTGTGCACCTGTTTTGAGTTGGCTCATCACCCACGAGTATTTAGTGTTCGTTTGGTGTTTCTGTTCTCGTGGGTTATTGTATGTGTTGATCACTGTTTGATTAGATTAAAACCACTGTATCGTTTATCACGTCTCTGTAGTCGCTAAACGTTACACCAAGCATATCTTTTACCGGCCAAAATGATCAATTTGAATTGTTGTGTCACATACAGTAGTCTAGGCCTACTGTATTCAATATTTCAGTATTTAATTTAGATAATAAAGCAATGTACAGCACAACTCACCACTACACGTGGCTGACTAAAAGTGAAGAAAATAAAACTCAATGGTTGGGAGGCTTGTGTTTAATGTTGCCGCGAGAATCAGTCTGCAAAGCCTAGGAATCATTACGAATGCGTCCGAGTACCAACTGAACATACCAGTCAGCGTCATATCGGTAGCTCAAGGCTGGCTTTACACTGTGAAACTTTCTACAGCTAGTTGCAGGTTGCAAGTTGAATGAAACTTAATATCAATGCAACTTGACATTTACACATTATTTTGACATTGACCTTGACATTATTTCAAGGTCACTCAGCCGTTTGAAAACAAATGGCTGTAAAAATGTGTACAGTATGTGACATTTCCATGAAAGGTGTGACAGCTTCACTCCCTGTTGATTTCATTTAACAGCTGTTTGTTTTTCACTGAGGTGTCAAGCCATTGACGGATATGACATCACTCCGACCAGACAAATAGCTACAAGTGTTATATTGTTTTTCTTCTGTCCTCAGGTTACTTAAATAAAAATGTACAGCATTTGCTAGCATATCCCTTGCAGTGTGTATCCAAGCTCATATGGGTCGTGTTACAGTAGATGTATAGCTTCCACTTGGACATATCAGGTCCTGATCCAGTGCCCACAGGAAGTGTTGTCGTAGCAACATGATGCCACAGTATTTTACAGTGAAGGCGCTAGTTAGTTAGTAAGTAAGTAAATTGTATTTTTATAGCACATTTCACAGATAAAAATCACAATGTGCTTCACAACTATAGGGGAATACACAGCAATAGTAAATACATGACAGTGCATGACCCAAATAACCCTACAAAAACACACGTCAGACCGGCCTAACCACCCTACAGTCTAACTAAAAGCCTCTTTAGATAAAATAGTTTTTAACTGTGTTTTAAAAGTTTGTAGTAAGAGGTTAAGATTGCATTGTGGCCCCTCTGAGCTCTACACCCCTACAATCTCCGTCTCGCTGACAAATGACAATGACAAATGACAAACGCGTTAGACAGGTTGTTATTTATTTATTTATTTATTTATTTATTTATTTATTTGTGTTTTCCTGGCTTGAGCGTGATGCAGTAAGGTTGGGACAGCAATGTTTACAGAACATGCTGTGACCTCATACTGGCATCCATTTGACACATGGCACAAGTTAATAGCCCAGCGCTCTGTCTTGGTGTCTGGAGGACGGACTGTATTACCACAGTGAGGTGGGTGGCGGCGCTAATCCTGTACAGCACCACCAGTTGTGTTCTGTGCCTGTAGGGCAATAGCTGCTTAATATACGACGTTCTAGTATTGCTCCATTACTGCTATTGTCAGTTGAAGAGATTGTGTTGCGGAAGGGAGGTGATGGGTATTGTGTCACGTAATCACACGATCAATTGAAACAGCAATTGACCAATCAATTATCAGTTAGGTAGATAGGCGTAAGAACCTCTTGTCGATAAGATGTGGAGTTTGGAAGGGTTTTCCCTTTTTTGTACAGCAAGCTTCTACCTCAAGGGGAATTGGCTGGATGAACCAATAAGTGTGCTACTGTGCGCGTGTGCGTGCGCAGTAAAAATATTAGGGATATTATTTTTTGTTGCTTGAATCTCTCCTCTTCCTCAGTGACTCTCTTCTCTACATTCTTCCCAGTTAGACAAATGACATATAAATCAAAAAATAAATGAATAAATGAATTGTAACGTGGTTCGTAATTACATTTTCGAATTGTCAATTGCTATACATATTAGGCTACCCTTTTTATTTCCGATTGTCCCGCTGTGCCAGAAGTGTGAAAATACACCCTTTACCCTTTAAAGTGTGACAATTTTCTAATTTAATCAGGCTTCAGAGATGTGGCACTGCTGGGAAATTAAATACAGTAATAAACATCAGATATAATGGAATTATAACCGCATACAATTATAAAGTCCCATCTCGGATGTTTGCTAATAAAAGTGAAAAGACATTTCAAGATAAAGGGCCATTTAATAAGGCAAAGCTAAAATAGCAACAGGACTAATCTGCAGGCACCGGTTCTTTGACAGGTAGCAGATAGGAACACATGAAGTGGCCCTAATCTGGGCCCTCGCCCTCTCTACGCAATCTGGCGTGATTGACAGCATGTGTGTTCAGCGGTAACAACACAAACATCACATCTGACCGCTGAAGCGCCGTCGAGCATTTCATTTCCCCGCCAGCGAGATGGCTGGAGAGTCAAGCCCTATGATTACCACCACCGCAACGCCTTGGCAGGCCGCGGCTCTGCTGGTTCAGATCCATTACCGTGCCAGACTCCCAGATGCTTGGTATGCATTGACGGCCAGGTATTGGGCCGACCGTTGGCTCCGGGCTGCCATACTGTGGCCCTGGGAGGGTGACAGGGGCCCGGGCTCCTTACTGCAGAACAACAAAGGCTCTGGTGAATCTATAGCCACCACTGAACCGGCAGTGATCCCTATTAAAGCCATCGCAGACGAGATGGCTTCGTTAAATGATGATTGAGCTTGGCCCCAAAGCTGGATTTTGGGTTGTGCCCTATGCGGTGATGGATGATGCTGCCGATGTTCCTGCTCCCCTGTGGCAGATTAGCACGAAATACATTAACCGCAAAAAAAAAACAACTAGCGAGTCTACATTTGCCTTCATAACGGCTTTGAGTTGTGTTTTGCTAACCAAGTGTTTATTTATCTCGTGCCTCACACATGAAAAACATCACACACACTTACTGCATTTAACCAGTCCCTTGAGAGCAGAAGGTGGCAGTCATGTACAAATAAGCTGCAGGCCAACCGCCATAAAACTAGAAGAAGAAGAAGAAGAAGAAGACTGTGGATCAGCTAGCTGGTGTGGCAATGTGACAAGTTAGCTATCTGCATTAGCTGGTGTATCATTTTAGCTAGTTAGCTGCCCTAGCTGGTGTATCAATGTGGCTAGTTAGCTAGCTGCCCTAGCTAGTGTAGCACTGTGGCTAGTTAGCTAGCTGCCCTAGCTAGTGTAGCACTGTGGCTAGTTAGTTAGCTGCCCTAGCTAGTGAGGCACTGTGGCTAGTTAGCTAGCTGCCCTAGCTGTTGTAGCAGTGGCCGTGTCCGAATACCCCTACTTGCCTACTATACAGTAGGCGATACGCAATAGCCGATTGCAGTATGCACACGATATATGTTTGCCTACTGACTGTTTGAATTTTTGCAGTAGGCATCAGGTGCACACTCGCATACATCTGGCCCACAATGCTTTGCGCATCTGGACAAAATTCAAACCATTTCTGGCCATAGTGGAGGACGGCTAACCGCTAGCTACCGGCAGCAAAGACAAATGTAATTTTTTGTTTTTCGCTGTATTGTTCAACATATAATTGATTGCGAGTATTTTTTAATACAAATTTTATAGAAATTCCCGATGATGAAAAAACACGATGTTTTGGCTACTCGCTTAGCATAGTAGCCTCTACCGGAGACTCTCCAGCCCAGCATTTTTTACACGCCGTTTTGCACAAAACTGCGTGTGGCTGTAAGGGGGAGTGGTAAAGAGGAATGCTCTCTTGAGTCAAACCAAAACAACAACGTTTATGTAACTCTAGATTCAGCCACATGGTGATCTGAACGTAGCCAGTGAGCTAAAGGACATTTTGGGTGCACAACTTATTATTGTGCATCTACATATTATTATTAGGCTACTGCTTAGAGAGGAGGGAAAATAAAAGTCCTAATATGGCTAAATGTGGCTGTATTAGATCAGCCATGTTTGTCTAAAATGCCCCCTCTTTTTAAAGGCAATGTTTGGCCTGCCACATAACATAACATAACATAAACTATAAGACAATATAACTAAATACGTCGAGGTGTCTGTTAATCCATACTATTGTCAAGTGCATGCCAAGCAGCCTCTAATTGGGCTGGGCATCCTGTTCAATGCCCAGATGAGAGCCCGCCAGTAATTTAGCCCCATCGTGATTAATCAGCGTCTGTTGGCTTTCAGGACCCACAACCTTGTGCAGGCAACTTTTAATTATGGGCTCCAGCTGTGCCCTGCATATTATCTGAATAAAAAGTGACAATAAAGCATATGTAACGTGATGTTGCAATGCTGTACCCTTTTGTGGTGGATTAGGTTGAAATGTAATGAATATTGAAATAAAGTTTTCAACGGCATGGATACTGTCGTGCGCTCACTTCATTGAAGACAGATGTAATACAATAAAGCAGTGCACATTCGCAATGATCTTTATGCACTCATAAAGGATTACATAAACAATCTGCGCTTTCCTTAAAAAACACTCCTGAATCATGCTGAAATGCTTTTCAAGGTTCTGGGAGCACGGTAAGTCTCCATGCAGCTGTAAGTTATTACATGGATTTGTGAAGAATTACATCATTATTATCATCCTCGTCATCATATTTAAGGAAAAGTTCAGGTCTAATCGGTTTTGTGAAAATGTGAATATCAGACTATCAAAAGGCTGTTACGCCACAAAGTGTTGGGCGTGGCAGACAGACAGACAGGCATCGCACGCACGCACACACACACAAATCTTCTGGGAGCGATGCATATGACACACAGTAGCGTAACAAGGCAACAACAGGCCCCAATGCAGAGCGGTGAGCGCGGGCCCTTAACAATAACAGTAGTTTAAAGCAAGCCATTTCTAAATGTAACCCAATTTAAAACGAAAACAGCGAAATGCCCTACAGTACTCTGATGCCAAATATCTGTAAGAGTAGACTAATAGCCTAGAAGCATTTTAGGAGATCAGGGGTATTGCATTGCTGCATTTCCAGCTCTTCAAATTCAAACAGTACTCTTAAAATGATTTTGCTATGCACAAATGTCATAGCATCACCATATCCCACAATTCCACTGTCCAACTTCACACATTTTAACATAATATCGACCATTCATCAATACCAAATCGAAATGTAACTAATAATGTCACTATAAAGTAAGGTAATATGTGTGCTTTATGCATAGCACATTTTCTAAACAAAATCAAGAATTACACTCCTTCCAGCAAATGCCTGCACAATGAGCACTCTACAGTATATCTACTGGCAGCTGTAGCTCATAAATAGGATTGGTGTTTATCTTCAGTTGGAGAAGCGAGTTGAAGGAAGAGTTGTGCATTACAGGCCCTGGCTGACGCCGGTCACCATTGCGGCTGCGTTGTATGCATTATGGGTAGTTACGCCCTTGACGACACATTGTGACATCCAGAAGGCTACATACGCACACACACACACACACACACATGCATATTCAGAAGCTAAGCCAGATCTGTCGACCTGCCTGCCAGCCTGCCTCTTTGTCTGCTAGCCAGCCAGCGTGTCTATCTGTCTGCCTGCCTGTCTGTTTGTCTGTATGTCTGTCTGCCTACCTGTGTGCCTGTCTGAACTGAGCGGTGCAACATGGCTGCCATGTCTCTGGCCTTGCAGGGGACAGAGAAACACGTTTCTTCCACTCCGACAGTCCATTCAAATGCTGAAGTACATGGAGCTGAACTCGAGGGCTCAGCAGAGGAATTGGTGCAAAGTTATATTATATTTTTAATAAGCTGCAGGTTGATTCACTTGGAATGCTTTCGCACGGAACACCGCTACTCAATCATCTTTTTAAATAATTAATCGGATTTCAACATTTTCTGTCGCAGCTGTCTTTGCCGATCCGTGTGTACGTGTCCAACCCCCAGCTGGGATCTTAAAACAGCAGTTATCATTGTGTTGTTTGTTAATGACACCATTCTGCTAGTCTCACATTGCTCTCTGCCATCCTCCCATCAGGTATAACAACAGCTCACAGCAGCTTTCACATGTGAGCTGTGGTTTGAGAAGAGTTTTCCTTGCCATCGGCCGTTTCAATCAACTTGCAATCTGAAAGTTAGCAATGAATCTTTCAAGTATTTCCCTTGATGATGATTATTACTACGGCGAGGCCATTCCAATTACCATCTATTGTGACATTTTCACTTCCTTTCGTATAATGGACAATATAGGAAATCAATATTTGAAGATTACTGACACCCAGTGCCATGGTAGGGTAATAAACCCTGACATCCGATTGTATTTTGTGTATGTGCTATTTTTCAGAGGAAATAACTGAACTGGTGGGTGTTTTATAGCCTCGCCAGACCGTCGTGATCTCGCAAGGTTCAGTTTGATTTCACCGCAAGAATCAGTCTGGAGAGCTTGGAAATCCAGGTGTTTCAGGCCAGTAAACCGTGTGTGTTGCCAATCAGCGTCGTAGTTTAGCTACGGGTGTGGTTTAGGTGTGACGTAGATGACTTGAAAACAACTGGAGTTGAAAATGCCTACAGATGATACAATATAGCGTTGGTTTTATTAGAATTCATTAGTAGAGCTGGAACATGTGTAACATGTTTTCACTCCTCTTCTCCTGACTTTTATAACACAAGATGGATAACAACAGACTACTGGTTCACATGTTCGTCCATTCACATGCAAAGTATATTTTTGAAAACGCCTGCCCTCTTGGAACAGTTTAAACGGACGACTCCGCAGATGGATGTGCCTTAACACACACAGATATCTGGTGTGCAAGATTTCTTTTGAGCCGGTCGCACATTTCACACTGACATGATGAAATGTTTGCTAAATTGACTGCAGTTCAAAGGTGACGCTGAACACTTTGTAAGTATGAGTATTTATCCAGGCTATCTAACAATAATTTAAATAGAAGAAACAGCCTAGTTTGTTCTATTGACATACGTTGAAGACAGCCATGGGGCGAAATCCAAGATGGCTCCTACTGACACATTTATTGTAATATCTCCACTGCACGTCAAAATGTTAGCTGCATATTTTAAAATAAATATCAAGGCAAAGTTGGATGGTGCACTTTCTTTGACATAATCATATATATCTTGTTTATAGTGCAAAGATACACTGGCAACATTGGCAACAACCTATCGCCAATGTTTATTGGTTTTAGATTAACATGCCAGTGAATGAAGGATGCTCCCTTTCGTCATCACCGACACAAAATAGTGCCACCTACAGGCAGGCCAGAACGTTGATCCTCTGAGTTTAACATGTAGGGACTAGCACCAATATTGGCCTTGTGTTGTTTCTTCTCCCATTTGTGTTTCCAGGGGGGATTTAAGGTACATGTCTGTTTAACGAGCATGTCGAGTCAATTCACTTATTTGCTGTTCATGACAAGCTTCCACCAACATGATGGCTTAGTGGCTTAGCAGAAGTGAAAGCCTGGAATCAAATGTTCCTGTCCAAAAATAAATATGTAGTACCATCAGATAAGTGTAGCTACAATATGCCAGTTGATCTGCAGTGATGGGCCAGGAATATCATGGAATAACTAGCTATTGCAATATCAGCACCCAAGTTTTCTCGGTGGTTATTATTGCTAACCACTTTTGTTAATTGGAGACTGTAAAATCCCCGGGCCAAGTTTGACGGTTTTGTGTCGTGTTCTTACTTTGCGGTTGCATCAGTCCTAGGAAAGTGGTGCTGGTTTTCCCCTGGGAGAACATCCCATCTTGCAGACTAAGGGTCAGAGTGTGTTCCCATTTCAAACCTCGCTGTCATTAAACAGTGGGAGAAGATGTAAGACATATTCATGTCTAAATGTCATCATTTTAAAAGGGACGCCTGTGACGGCCCATACAGTTGCAAGCCACGTAACAAAAAACAATATTTTCTTGCATTACTGCTCCTGTTATAGATATCATAAGCACACACCAATCCCATACCCTGCACACACGTGTCAGATATCAGAAGTGTGGTGTTGATTCTACAGCCTCTACAGAATATAACAATCACCGAGTGTACCTTTTTATCAAACAGTGCATATTTAATAACTTTTTGTATGGTACAGTGCAACTTAAAAAAGACGGTAACCTAGATATTAGTCTACATTTAAACGTCAACCAAAAGCGTTCGTTGCCACTGTATACCATTATTCCGTGGAATGCGTCTTGAGAGTGATTGGTGACCCAAGGTGTTCTGGGCTAAATAAATCCATACTATCTACCTCTTTTGTCTACTCCACTTAAACAATTTGTCCCCTCTGTGGTTCTCTATTACCACCACCCCCCCCATCCCACACACACACACACACACACACACACCTCTGACTGCAAGGCTTTGTTAAGTAGAAATAGATGAGATGGTGGTGAAAACATAATGCGCGTCTTCTGGGGCCGACAGCAATCTAATCAGCGGCACCGGTTGCCTAGCAATGGAGGTCACGCTCTGACACAATCGCAGGTGTCCCTGAGCGGGACGCTCCACACACGGACTAGCAGTGTGTGTTTGACATCACTTCCAGAGCATAACGTTTCATTCTGCTGTAAAGATGGACGTCTATAGGGATTGACTCACTGGGGGGGGGCCAGCCTCCAGTGACCATTCCAGGAAATGCAGACGTTGGCACATCCTCCACACACTCTCTGTGTTTCAAACCCAAACAACAATGCTTCTGTGATGTCGCTGTCAACCACTAGGCAAGCTGGGATGCAAATGGCCGATGTGTGTGGCGTGTCTCTGTGGATGCCGTTGTTGTTGCAGTACTTAAACAGTATATATCAAATATTGACATGCTGCTTTTGCACCCCCTACCCTTTCCTCCAAAACAACAACAACAACAACAACAACAGCACCTGAGAACCATAGCTGTACATGGTGGGTACAGAGCAGGCTTGCACACCAACTAGCATAAGCCTTGAATTTGAAACGAGGGACCTCTAGTATTCTGCCATTCTGCGTTATGGCAGTGTAACCTTTTCCTCTGTTCATATATAAATGGAGGCCCGCGACCATTACTTACTGAGCTTTGTTTGAAATGTAATTAGGTCACCGAGGGAGAGAAATACAGGGAAAACGAGGCAAAGATAATGAAAAGTGCTCGTTCCAATTATGTGTTTTGAGCCGCTATCCGAATTTGTTCTCAAAGGGAAATTCAGGGGATGGGAATGAAAGGCCACCTCTAGACAATGGGTGGGCTTTATATGAATATTAACACAGCCAGTGGTTTGGCCTCCCGCAAGAAACAAAGCATTTACGAAGATTATTGAAATTTGGAGTCCGTGTCTGCTTCCGTCTCTGTGTGTGTGTGTGTGTGTGTGTGTGTGTGTGTGTGTGTGTGTGTGCGTGTGCGTGTGTTGTGTCTGCGTGTGTCAGTGTGTGTGCACACGTGCGCGTGTGTGTTATTCACTGCAAACAAATTGAGCGGTGTACAAAGTGACTTATTATTTGTAAACATGTGGTCCCTAAAAAGCGACTATGCTTCTGACAGCACGTCAGACGCGGAGTAGAGCGATCAGAGTTGTGCAGCTGTGCGCTTCACACGCAGAACCAGGCCTGAACCACCCTCCCAACGCCCCCCGTCCACCTCGTAGGAGAGGGACGACCCGATCACCCCACTTGCTGCAGCTCAGCGGGGAGTCTTGACACAGTGGCCGCGGTGCGGAGGCAGGGGATCGTTTGAGAGAGGGAAGGACAAGGAGACAAGGCGCGTGGCCGGAAAAAAGAAAACTAGGAACAAAAGGATGATAAAATGACAGACAAAATCCCAACCTGCGGTCTCGAACCCTTCCAGGCGTCCGTTTCAATTTTCTGTGAAAAATAGAATAAGATTCTATTATTACCATTTTGCACCTTTGTAACCTGGGCATTGTTGGAAGGAAGGGGACGTTGGGGCTAAAGTATATGGCTGCTGCTGCCTCTGAAGAGCTCCGCTGTTATTCATATTGTCCGCTTTTGTTCCATTTGTTGTGGCCATGTGTCTCATCTCTTTGTCCGTCACCCTCTCAGAAATGACCCCCTGCCTCCTTTCAGCACGGCACCTGTGTGGTTGGAACATCTATGTCCAACGAGGTGGACAGGATTTTGAAGCTTCTTTGACGTTTTGGGGCTAAGAAGCTTTCAGTGAATGTCTCCTCGCGGTCCGCTACATGTCTAACATGCTAGGTGTTGGAAAAAGAATCCGGTGTTTCTACACAGCCATGGCTCTGTCAATGGGAAAACAAACAAAGTGGTGCAGACCACACCACGCAACACTATCTGTAAAATATTGTGTGCGTAGACAACGATGCTGGTCGTTTTCAAGCCAGCCTAGTGTTCCTGTCAGAGAAGACACAGCCACTTCTAGGATTTTCTTAAGGTTGTTCTTTATTTAACCCAACTGAACTGCAAATAATTCCATATATGTCGGTGTGTTGATGTGTGTGTGTGTTACAGGGTCATGATATAGTGATATCATAAGTGTAAACAACACATAAGGTAATATCGTTTCCGTGGACCCGAATAATCGTGTTAACACTAAACAAAGATAATGCTAGATATCAGGTAACATTTTACACACTATCGCAGCCTGGGCAATGTGTGTCCAATGCGAGCGGGGGCTTCTGAGGGAGCAGCCAATGGCACTGAAGGGGGTGGGGCTTTTGTTTTGATCGAGTTCAAATGTCGACAATCTCCCTCCAGCATTGCTGACTCCTGCTTTAATGTAAATCTGTCCAGTTTTTGATAGCAAGCACGTTCAGTTATAAAAGGGCCACAGTAACACAGCTAACTGCTTACAATAGCAGCAGCAGCATGGTAACCATGAAGTACTTAATAAATAGTGCAGCAAAAGAAGATACAACAGCAACTAAGCGTTGCTCGCTATTACTTGTAAAGTAGCAATCGCACTGTAGGCACAAGTGATCGCCGTAGTGTAAAGATGTAATTGCACATTTTAAGTGCTGTATTTACAGCCGTCACCCAATCAGAACTGTATTTAGTCTAATGTGTGTCTGGAATAGAAACTCAAGAGACACATACATTTCCCCAGTTTAATACTGTAAATAAATAATAAAACGCCAGTGGGGGCGGTCCAGCGAATGACATGAGTGGACATGTCTTGCTGGGTATTTTTAAAAGAGCTATCTGTGCTTTCTGCTGTACAAGCTGAAACCGTGTGCAGTAGCTTGCTATTGCACTGGATGCAGAGGAAAGGTGGCGGCCCTCTTTAAATGTGTCAGTGGGATTTCAAGTGGGGATAGTTTCATAGCTTGCTATTATAACAAGGCCCTTGACACAACACTTGAAGGGGAAATGCTCAATTTGTGTCTGGTCTGGTCCAGCTTGAACGGAGATAGGACACACACCTGAGTGATTCGCATTACTCTCTACCTCTCCCCCAGCCTTTTGTCGATGGGCACGTTTCAAACAAACAATGATCTTGGTTGGAAATCTGTGCAGTTTAGGAGTGACATTTCTGATAGATTTCTATATCTAATTGAACTTGTCAAAGAAATAATTTATTGCACAGTAAGTGGCTGTGCCAGTTTGGATAAGCATACATTTGCAGCTTTAAATATAGAACCTTCAGTTAATACAGGAGTCAGTGATTTGTCACAAGTGTTTGGCTGTGACTGTGGAATTGTATTGCATCAGGGATTGCCCTTAGGAAATGTGAAATACTGTATCTCAAAACTGCCAATAAAAAGACCTTTAAGTTATTCATCAAACTAATTTACAATACTGTTGCCAAAACAGAGGGGCACGCAAATGAACCATAATGTAATGCATGTGACCCACAGTCCTTGAAGCCACTGATGAAGTTTTGACTATGCCTATAACCTACAAGCGTTTCTGGTTTCTACGGCTTTTGATTGGGGGGAAGGTATTCAGCGTTTTACGCAGGTGCGGGTTAACATGTTTCGTGATATCATCTAGAATGAACATATTGACGCCCTATCCGTTTAGAGCTTCATAAACTGTCCAGGCACTGGAATAAATGACTGAACTGATTCATCCCTATATTTCACGTTAGGTATGCCAATCGAGTCTACCAACCAACACAGACAATAAACTGCAGCTCTGGTAAACGATGATGAATCTCTTGCACTATTGACTTATAGCCATAGTTATACTCTTGTGATTAATTGCTTTTTGAAAGGTTCTATAATGCAATCAGTGCAACTACATGTGCATATACATGCACAAACTGGCCACACTGCTGGGTACACTCGCTCATTCATGCATCTCCTTAATCAGCCTTTTGTTCAGTCCAAAACGTCAGAATGAGGTACTGTATGTGATCTGAGTGGAATGGTTGTCGGTGTCAGACGGAGTGGTTTGAAGTGTCTCAGACACGACTCACCTCGTGGGGTTTCACCCTCAACACCTTCGGAGTTCACATGGGAACGGTGTGAAACACAAAAACCACCGGTGAGTGACGGATCTTTGAGATGAAAACAGTGTGTTAATGGGAGGTCATGGGAGCATGGCCAGACTGGCTCAAACTGACAGGAAGGCAACAGGAACTCAAATAACATCCAATCACATGAACACACCTGTATCTTCTCCCTTGGCCGCTGTTAGTAGGTGGACCTTTTCCTAATCACCTGTATTCACACACATGGAAAGACCAACCCATTGGGGTTCACCTCGCTAATCAAAGGCACAACCTATCACTCGCTGTAGAGGCAAGGAACATGTGAAAACTGCATGGGCGTTAGCCGCCAATTGTATGAAGCCGAATCCCTTCCTTCCTCTCCTCAGAAGCTACTGCCACACATGATACCTCTGTCGTTCAAGTGCGTAATAAAATGCCCCCTATGGAACAATTCTGTTATATTTATTTTATATTTGCAGTCTGAAAAGGCTGGACTGACTTGAAATGTGTCATTTATTCAGAATTCCACTGTGAACATTTCATTTTGTGTAAAACAAGCCGATCAGATTTTTCCCCCATCTGTGTCATCATTTCTGGATTCTAATATAGTTTTATTTTTCTGACCTAACCTGTTGCTGCCAGGCAGATAGCCAATCAAGTTGGAATATGTAAAAAAATAAAAAAATAACCCTGTTGCACCGCCATCAGAAAAGGAATGTTCATCTTAACGGGACAAAAATCCCAAACGACAGTTGTGTAATTGCAATGTGATATGGGGGCTTTCACAGCTAATGCTAATGTAAGTAGTAGCTGAGTTATGCTAGCATAGTGGGTACCAGCTCTTTGTAGTCTCAGCCTCTTCCATCCTTTAGCACTACTTCACATAAGCAACTCTGTGCTGTACGTCTGGTACATATACCCTCGTAGTCTTCTGCGACGTTCGGGAAGTCAATTTTCATAGGCTGTTAGCATCGTCGCTCACAAAGTCTGTATTTATAATTTTGCTGCGACAATAGTGCAGTACTTTATTTACACATTTAAGTTGTTAAAATGTATTTAAAGGAGTAACAGTAACTTCTCTTGCCCGACTTGGTCATTGAGTTAAGTAGTTGGTCTTGACGCAGTGGGCCAGCATTGTCCCAGGCTTTAAACAAGTTAAGTTTGGCTTTGCAAGACTAGTGTCTCAGTATCCTGGTATTTGCATGGTACTGGTCTCTCGGTCTCCGGGCGTGTGCATGAAGGGCATATCGGTTTCTCTGCCTGACATCACAGGAAGCCCGAGTGATCCCGATTCTTCTTCTGGTGTGACCTTCCTTGAGGACAGTGAAGCGTCGGAGAGTAGTTTTGTGTGTGCGTGTGTGCGTGTGCGTGTGTGTGCAACTACATCAGCATTCTTGGCGGTGCGGTGAGGCAGGTGCACATTGTCTTTAGAGCTGTGAAATTCTAGGAAGGGTTCCTTCTCATCTTCCCTGCCTTATTCCCAAAATATCAAGTAAACTTTCATTAACCATTTGTGTTGACAGGCGAGAGAGAAGAGGGAGAGAGGGAGGAAGAGAGATAGAGGAAAAGAAAGAGAGAGTGGGAGAGAGAGAAAAGTGTGCGAGAGAGAGAAAGAGAGAGAGAGGGAGAGTGGGAGAGAGAGAAAGAGAGAGAGAGGGAGAGAGAGACTCTCACCTGAAGATAATGGATGCCTCTGTGCCTTCGTTCAGTGATACAATACGTGTAGTGATTTCTGCTCACCACCACAGTGTATTTCATATTGCACGGGCTCTCTGGGTCTAACTACTGCTCTCAGCTCAATGTTCACAGTAGATACTCTGCTCACTTTAGCGTTCGCTCAGCTACTCTGGATGGTGGACCAGTCAGAGACCAGTGTGAGGGTGTCTAAGTCAGGGATGGCACAATCCAGTTTTTTCAGTCCCGATACAAATACCGGCAGTTTGGGTATCGGCCGATACTGAGTACCGATCCGATTCCCGTGTTAAATTAAGTTTTAAGTTAAGATGCAAAGTAAATGTCAGCCAATCTCTATTTTAGGACTTAGATGCATTTTATAAACCTGCTGCTGATTGTGTGGCCTGGGTAGCCGTAGGTTAGACATGGCTGATACTTGACAGCAGACCGACATGTGTCAATAAATTTAATTGGATCAGCCCCATGGCTCAGTTACAACTGTCCAAGTGTCACCGATACCGATCCTGCTTTTTAAGTCAGTATCGAACCTATTTCCGATCTCGGTATCGTATCGATGCCATCCCTAGTCTAAGTGTGATGACGTTAAAGTCAAGCGTTTTTCTTTAAATGGTGGGAGAGCTAGATAAAGCGATACAAACAGTTGTAGCAACACCGACCGGTAGTTTCACATTGTTACGACCCCCACTCCTATCTGTAGGATGTGTGTGTCGTGGTATGTGTGTCTTGTGTATATGTAGGTATTCCTGTCTCCACCCTCAGTGACGTCACGTTGGAGTGCGCGCCCCAGCGGTGATGTCCGGAGACTGGCGCAGCTGTG
>JAODUE010002577.1:0-11689 GCA_027564755.1 Amblyopsis hoosieri
GTCAACTCTTTCTATGAGACATTCCTACGGAAATACAATTTCTGGAATAATGGTTCTAAAATATCACAGTAGACAAATATTTCTACAATTAGTAGGTGGAGTTAGAGAAAATTAAATTCCAAATGCATACATGAATGATAAACATAGCTCCCTGTACAGGATAATACTTTTGCCTGTCAATATATATATTTTTTTAAGCTAATAATTATGACTCCATGTATCTATAATGTTTTAGCCCATTGCTAGCAACGCTTAAGTATCATGCTTTTACAAATGGTACGTTTTTACAAAAGCTGCTGAATACTACTGCGAGTAACTGCGTGTGTATTCCTTATTTATAGTTATATGGTGTATTCACGTAACTCTGCCCGTCTAGTCGGCTGAATGGAAGCATCATGGAACAGAACGCAAACAAAAGCAAAACAAAGGCAAAAAAATTGTTCATTCATCGTAATAGAGGTACAATGTTCAATTAATCGTGATTTTGATTTGATCTGAAATCGTGCAGCCCTAACGTACTGTTTGTAAAAGTAGAATCTGTAAGCATTTTCTTTTCTCTACTCCACCACTACCTGTAGACATTTTTGTCTACTGTGATATTTTAGAACCATTATTCCAGAAATTGTATTTCCGTAGGAATGTCTCATTGAAAGAGTTGACTTGACTTAGCTTAGAAGTTACCATGAAGGGAGGCGGCGCCGCTAAAGTAATCTATTTTCTTTGAACTTGGAAGGAAGAAGAAGCCATCTGGACAGCTGTAAAAGACCTACGAGGGGTAGATATATTAACAGTAGGTGTTAGAAAGCCCACCTTGCTATATACTAAGTTAATTAAGTTGTCTGTCACTCATTATGAGTCTGCTCTGACACCACCTGATCTGCTGTGTTGCGAGCCATTGACGTGAAGTGTAGTTTTGCGGTTGATACTAATGGTAATAACAGCAGAGTTTCTCGTAGATGCTGCTCGTTTATTGATATGCCTGGGATTGTTACGAGTGTCCCGTGTCCGGGTCCCGACTAATTGGCTTATCTGTAAAACACGTGTCCTCCTATTTCATCGTCCAGCCCTACTCCCTTGACTCCAAAATGTTTTCAAAATGTGAATGGCAACTGGTCTAGTGATAAACCTCTTTTATTCTGTAGATAACCTAGTCCACAATGAGACTGGTTATTCCAATGGGAGCGTGCAAGCAAAGGTAAAGTGACCTATTAAAACTTCCTCAGGGGATTAGCTTTAGACTTTGACACATTAATATACTCTCTGACCTGTGAGAGAACATTGATGCTCAGTAGAAGACTGTTATCTGAATGCATATCCAGTTTTTCCCCTAGATATTGCAAGTGGCGTGTACAGTTACAGCTGCCATCTTTAAAAAAAATAAAATAAAATCAGACATTCTCTGTGTACATTGCACATACATCAATATGCAATGATCTCCTAGAAGAAATGTCATTACCCAACCCTAGTATTTAAGTCTATACTATTACTATAAATAAAAATACATTAACAATAGAACTGCAGAGAACTCTGAGCAGCCAGTTAAAGACCGAGGGCAATATGTGCTTCTCTGTAGAAAACGGTCCACGTGCATGACTAGGTGCAGCGCAACGAGGGGGCTATTACGTTACACAACTCATCAAATGTTAAGCGGGTCATCCAAATTTTGGATCCACATGATCGGTGTACATTTATTGCAGACCATGATCTCGCAGTCCCAGAAATCAAGTGTCCGCTACAGGTTGGCCTATATGGGGTTTGCCTGTCCGTCTTTGCATGCACCCTTCGCCTTTGATTCAACACCTCGGATGCAATCGAAATGGGCTACTTACTTTTGTTCTCATGACCGTCACTGACCGGGGATTTGCGCGATGTCTAGGCCTATTGCTTAATTTAATCAAAATTTCAAAACTCAAAGTGTAATCCTTGAGACCTCTGGCACGCTGCAGCTTTACGCACACAAGTCAGCTCATAAAATAGTAGGGACAAGGGAGGCTGGCCATGCAAAATGCTTCGCTGTTAGTATCTTCATGTGTTTCTCACATATAGTGTAGTCTCTGAGGTGTGTCAGTTTGTCCACTTCTATTGGACAGTTTCCAGCTTGGTGGACAAACGACCGATTTGATTTAGCTATTTTTGGTTTTTCCCCCTCGAAGATTTCAGTTTGTTTTTCAATTGAATTGTTCACATTATATGTCACGTTAAATGTGGCAAAAGTTCTGACATGATTTATCTTTCTCTCATTCTTTTACATCACAAAAAAAAGAAAAGATAATCAGACACTCTCTGTGTACATTGCACATACATCAATATGCAACCAAATTGGCACGCGCTGCCAATTTGGTTGTTCGGTCACGGTCAACCTCGTAGTTTAAACATCTGCTTGCCAATGTGTAGTTAGTGCAATACTGTAAGCCTTGGCAACTAACCTACTCACGACAAAGTTGCCTAATTGTGAGCTGCTTATATAACACTTAAGCCTATAGCCAGTGGCTTCTCTCCTGGAGGCAAGTCCTTATTTCCTGTAGTAGGCCTAATTGAAGGTTTGGGATTTTCTGTTTTCTGTGCGGCTTCTTCTCTCTCTTAAAAATTTCTCGGATTATAGTTAAATGAATGAAACAGCGCCCCTCTATGCCTACATACAGTATGTTGAATGTGTGGTGAAACGCGATATCACTCCTCCTGCTGCCTGTCCTCAACGATGCCAGGGCGAGTTTGCATCCTTACTGCATATTGATGTATGAGCAATGTACACAAAGAATGTCAGATTTTCTTTTTTTCCGTGATGTAAAAAAAATGAGACAAAGATAAATCATATCTGAACTTTTTCCACATCTAATGTGACCTATGATGTCAACAATTGAAAAACAAACTGAAATCTTCAAGGGGGAAAAACTACAAATAAAAACCTTACAATAACCTGTAAGTACCAGAGAGAATTATACAGAGCTAAAACAATCGTCTGGATGTAGATTGTTTTAGTTTTTAACCCCCATTTTAAAACTAAAACATAATGTAGGTTTAGTCTAAGTGGCACCAAAATGAGTCACCGAAATTTGCATTTTAATGCGGTCCGGTAGATACCGATCATATAGGAACTGGTGCCATATTGCCTCATTTCGGTGCCACTTAGACTAAATCTACATTATGTTTTAGTTTACCAGGTTATTGTAAGGTTTTTATTTTTCGTTTTTCCCCCTCGAAGATTTCAGTTTGTTTTTCAATTGAACCGGATGCTGGCTGCCTCTCTCTCACCCAGCATGTCTATTTGGCTTGCACAATAGCGTGCTAATAGGGTCCCTGTCGCCAACATCCTCAGAAACAACCACTACAGTAGGTGTGGTGTCCGTTCACCACTCTTTGCTTTTCTTCGGGATTACCCTACATTTCCGAACGTTGCTTCTACCTACACGGGGGCAATTTTTCAGCAGAACTCCCATAAATGTGTTTCCGTGTGTTTCACGTGTTGTTGTTGGTGGGCGTGTACGTAGGAAAACATCTCTAAAGGGGTTCTATATGATTTTCTACCACTAGATGTCACAGTAAAGGCCTCAGCATCAAACTAAAATAAATGCGTTCGCACTAGTATACACATTGCCAGCTCGGCTATGGAAACAGAACAGAGGAGCTCAGATTAAAACGCACACATGGAGTGTGATTTCATGTTCTACTGAGGATGTATGTATTCCTCTATATCTTTACATAGGAAATAGTTGTTTGCTGCTATATTTAATGTTTAAGAAGTCGTGTACAGTACCTTTTTTTATAATTGTATGTCTTAATCTCCAACACGAATCAATGGAAATAGTCTGCATGAATGATTTTCAATCATTCTGTCCCCATGTACTGTATGCAGTAGCCTGCTGCACAGTTAGCATAATAAACGCAGCCATCTGTCTGAGGGAACAAGGGCTATTGCTCAGTTTGTCAGGGTCACCTCATGTAAGGAGAGCATGTAGGAAGGGTGTAGGTTCACCCCATCGTGTCCTCCTCGCCTCTCTGATGAGAAGGAAGCGGCAATGCTCATTCTTATGTTAGATATGGTGGACATCAGTGGCTTTTTTTATTTGCACTGTTGGATAGCATACACATACTGTAGGTAGGTACAAGTTGTGTTGAAATCTATTTATTTATTTAATTAGTCTTGTATGCATGTTTTTTTTTTTTTTTTGACATGATCACCATCAACACTGCTGTTGTTGCAGATGGTACATTGAGTAGACTGGTCTGCTCTTCATGTGTTTAACGGGGTAATCTGAGATATTTGTGGCCAAGAAACAACGTTGTTTAGCTTTTTTTTTTGAACACAAGGAACCTTGACTATGGTGCCCCATAACATAGTGTGTGTGAGTTAGTGCACACCAGAAAGCATCGATGCATCCTATATAGAAGCGTATGTGCCGTGGTGGCAGCAGGCTGTCTCTCCCGGGGTGTCGTAGCGACCAGTGTATGACTAGCCACAGCTGACCACTGGCTGGCTGAATAGCTGGATTGTTCTGTAGCTTCAAATCCACTGGATCTCTCCAGAACTGGCATTGCTATATGGAGAATAAACAAAGCACAGAGGGGAGGGGAGAAACTCCGCCTGTCACCGACTTCGCTCTGCTGGTGCTTGCAAAAGTCCTCTTGTTTCATTGATGTGATTGATGTTGTAATGTGGCAGGGAGACTGAGATGTGTGTATTTATAACACACGTTCATGATCAGTGTAGGAGAATTTAGGAATGTCAAAAAGCTTTTGGAATGGCAAGACGTGCAGAAAAAAGGTTGCGGCTAAATGGTCCTACACATCAAATTTGAATGAAAATCTTCGAGATCCCTATCCATCTTTACACACAAGCAAATGGTAAAACATGCAACTGGGTTAAAAATAATGACTTTAGTGGCAAGTTAGTTCATATTGAATTAGAACAGTCACTGATATCAGTGAATTAGTTGGGCCAGCGGTGGTAAAGCAGGAGAAAGAGCATTTATATGGGTTACTCTCCAAAACGGCTTGTTAAAAGATATCGTGCAGTGTTTCCTCTAGGATTTTTTTTTAAGCAGTGGGGGAGGATAGGTTTTTGTTAGACCTGGATGGTGGACCATTTAACCGTGTCTGCTGCTGATGCTCCGGTTTCCCCCACTATCTAAAAACATGTTAGGTTCACCCTCCAGCCAGTGCCATCTGACCAGTGACACTGACTCCAATCTGGACTTGGTCCCCAGGCGCTGCACAGCGGCTGCCCACTGCTCCCTTGAGGGATGGGTTAAATACAGAGGATGAATTTCGCAGCATGTATGTGTATGTGACAATAAAAACACCTTTACCTTTGTCGGGCACCTTGAGCACCTAAATAAAGTAAAGTATGTTTTTTTTTTGCTGTAGCCTAACAGCATGACATCAGTAATTTTTCTCTTCTCGGCAAAATATTTGAACAAACTCATCTGAAAATGCAACCTAATGTAATGTCATATTTTGCCGACTAAGTACGGTAACGTTGCAGAAGGTACTGTAGCCTGTTATTAGGCTACGATTCATTTTGCAAACGTTAGCTAGAACATAATTTCACGATATATAATTAATAAATTGTTGACCATGAATAGAGACGAATCTAGTCCATTTAAACCTGCCTTTGTTCTTGTTCTCCAGTAACATAGGATAAAATGTTATGACTGCGAGTGATTGGTGCGCCGATCCATCCTCAAGCTAGTAAGATGCACGACGCGATGACCACTCTTTAAAGTGGAGGGAGTGAGAGAGAGACAGTAGACAGTTCAGTCGTGCACCTCGGATATACATATCGGACAGCTTCACACAGTCATGGCGACTTCATGACATTTTGTAAAATGTTGATACAGTGGCGGAATAAAAGCATGAGCCGCTACTTGATGTATATAGCGGAAACCCTGCCGTGATTATTGCTCATATGACAACTTTCATATCATCAAACATTTTAACCATTGCATTGGCAGAAAAGCCCATGGTGCTGGTCTGATGTGGCAGGGGGATTATGTTTAAATCTAACAATATGGAGTGTTTACAGAAAACATGAGTGGATTCCTCCCTCTGTGGTCCCTTCCTATATGGTTTTCAATGGAAGTCTTTCCTTGGGAGGAGCAGGTTATGGGGATGTTGTTTGTTTCCATGTGAAATATAGGCCGTGCAGCCCTTTGAGACTGTAACGTGATTAACGCCTATATAAATACACTGGACTTGACTGACTGAATGCACCCCACGTCTGTGTTCCCGCCCCAGCTGCAGCGGCGCAGGCACAGGCGGAGGAGAGGCGCGGCGTGTCGGGGAACAGCCCCGGGCCTCCCAGCACCACAGTAGCCACAGCAGCAGCAGTCAAGCCTCAGGGGCTCAAGCCAGGTAACACACACTCCATGCCGCTGTCCCACATTAGACAGTGCGCTGGCCTGTATGCGCATTCAGCCCATTGTCACTGGGGCTTAGCTTCCCTCTGTCTTATCATTGCTCACACCTCCACTCATTAAAGGTGGAGTCTGCGATTGTAAGCCAATACACCTTTTGTCAAAAGGTGTATTTTAGGTGGAGCTACTCTGTGAGCACTCTATGCAATTGAAGAAAGAGGTGTGTTTGTTTTGATCCAGTACAAATATCAACAATCTTTCCTGAGCATCCTTTTAAGTCTTTCTGTGCGTTTCACGTCGTGCGCACACCTGCTCGATAGACACAGCTACATTCCATTGTAGTCCGCCACTGTGTTACCCTGTGACTGACGGCAGGTGTTTTTCCTGTGGAATACTAGCAGTGCTGTATGTATTATACCCAGAATGCAAGGGCACTTAGGTAGGTAGAGATATTCTTTATAATGGTCTTTTAGTTAGAAGAGCCCGCTCATGATGTACACCTGAATGTCATTGTATAAATAACCGCCTTCTCTTCTTGTCGTAGTCATCGATGGCGCCGCACTTAGGATAGACGACCGGCTGCGAGTGGCGAGAGAACGGCGCGAGGAGGCAGAGAGACAGCACGGTAAGAGGGATTCAGGTGTCCCTGGTCTCCACGGGGGAGCGTAAACACCCGCACATCCGTCTGCTGTCCGCCTGAGACCTGAACAGAGAACGGCTGGTTAACTGTCCAATCACCTGCTGTACCGGTTTGATTGACACCCATTGGCACCGCCCCTGCTTCCAGCTTGCACAGCATGGATCAAATCAGGATGGCACACTGCAGCTATGTAGTCCAACAAGCACAGTATCAAAGGCTCATCAGCAGGAACTATAGTGATACCCAACTCGGCAAACAGGACTGGAAACCATTTCCTCCTGAAACAATGAGCTACATGGTACCATTGTACCAGGAACATACAGAAACAGCCTTTCATCTGTGATACTCCCACCCACACCTTTGTCAGGACTTGGGTAATTTAGGGACTTTATGAATGGCCCCTCCATGCACACTTATCGACCCCTTCCCCCTAGTCTCACAGGCAGGCCTCTGTGTGCAAGCTCTACACACACACTCATTTTCTATCAATTACACTGCACTTTTAATTATGGAATATTATTTGGAAACAGGCAAATATTGCATGTTTCCAAAGCAGGTCTATTATTTAGACTCACAATAGGGATGTGTGGATAATTATAGATTACATTGTGCTTTTTTAAATTAATTTCTTTTACTGTTTTCTGAGTGCTTCTTTGCTTTTAGACTGGTTGACTACGGTATGTTCCTATTGACTCATAACCCTGCGTTCACACGGACAACAAACGATAGCAACAAAGCATCCATTTTCAATGAGAGCAGAGCGACAAGCCACAATGGAGTGAAGGTAGCGTGACAAATGTTTTTGAAACCAGATGAAAGTCTCCTATCTATTTTCCTACTGAGTAGGCCATGAAAGTTTTTGGATATAATGTATTTTTATAGTTCCAATATTGACGCCGCATATATGCATCTGTGACGCATATATGCATCTGTGACGCAATATATTTAATTTGTCGACTGCAAAAAAAGTTACATATTTTTACCACACACCATTTCTTACAAAAATGGGATCGTGGTGTCACTAGCTCTTACAACAGTCTCATGGGGATAAAAGCCTTTTATCATTGCTGAATTTTTTCTCATTAAAAAGAGGGAATATTCTTTCCACAACCACAAGACCAGTTAAGACAGACCTGGTAACCACAAGACCAAACACACCCATTTAGCGACAAGCAACAGGCTCTCATTGGTCGTCCATGTGAACGCAGGGCTCGGGTCATCGCTAGTACTTGGTACACCACCTGGCTGCGTTAGCGGCCTTGCTCGGGCCTGGTGTGATGCGGTGGCACTGGCGTCATAAAACCCACGATGCGCTCTCTCGCTCTTGGCCAGCGGCGCGCGACTCCCAGATCGCGGAGCGCGAGCGCAAGGCCAAGCTGCAGGTGGAGCGGCAGATGGAGGAGCGCCAGAGGAAGCTGAACGACCAGCGCAGGAAGGAGGAGCTGAGGCGCTCTTCCGTGGAGGAGAAGAGGAAGCAGAAGCAGGAGGAGGAGAAGGTAACATGACACCACGCACAGTGTTAGTCCGTCTGGGGAGCCGTCCGTCCAAACTGTTGGAACATTCAGAAAATATATGGCAGTTGTTTGTATGAACCTGTCTGCCATTGTTGTTTTCAAGTAGCTTTCTGTCATCACACCTAAACCACAGCCGTAGCTATCAGTACGATGCTGAGTGGTAAGTTCAGTTATTAGTCGCAGTGTTTGAAGCGCTCCAGACCGGTTCTCTTGGCTGACTGAAGCTCGCCAGATCAGGGTGGTCTCGCCAGGCTAAGGAGAGCATGCACTAGCTTATTATTGAATGCTTCTGCTGTGTTTAGCGCGCTAAACCCGCGCACCTGAAACCATGTTAAACCACCACTGCCCAAAACCTAGCACACTAGAACCTAGAGTCCCGTTCAATTTATCGTCGTCCTAACTAGACCGCTGTGTGTGTGTGTGTGTGTGTATTCCCAAACACACTAGCTCTAGTCGTCCTGCAGTGCGCTTGAGCCGTCTAGCCTGGCTTCTCCCCCTCGCTCGTGACTGTGCCAGCGATGACGTGCATTTCTCCCCCACCCCCCAGGAGCACTATGAGGCGGTGATGCGGCGCACCTTGGAGCGCAGCCAGCGTGTGGACCTGAGGCAGAAGCGGTGGTCCTGGGGAGGCCTGTCCACCGACTCAGACGGACGCACAGGTAAGGAGAGCCAGCTGCCCCTGCAGTGCCTCACGTGCGCACGCACGCACACACACACACAGACACACACCCCTTGATGCAACATATGCTACATAACGCACAATGAAGGGCGATTGACCAGATGCTAGTGGTTACATGCACTAGCGTGTTTCTATGTCCTCTGTTTTGACGTCTGTGTTATTAACCACGTATTATTGAGTGAGAGAGAGTGATATGGCCTGAACCAGTTTGCTGTGCTCAGCTGGCTCAAGGCCGGACATTAGCCATGCCTGCTTTCATCCATGTTCCACATCGCCCTGTCCTGATCCGGCGGGGGGCGGGGCTTCAGGCAGCTCCTTGTTGTTGACGTGTCGCCTCCTGAGAGCTGTCTTTCCCCACAGGAGACTCGGACGCCTCGTCGCCAGTAGCTATAACAATCTCCCCTGCCTCTCCGCCAGAAAAACCTCCTAGGAGACAACAAGGTGTTCTGGTTGTTTCTCGTTCACAGTTTGAAGCACGGCGGCATGGCCAGAACACACTTAGCTTGGTTGGCTTGCTAACACCCACCCTTAACCGGCACTGTTTCCAAGACCTCACTAACCATTCTGTCTGGTCACGTGCGGTCTGTGGGCTTCCAGGTCAAAGGAAACCGGTTTTCTTTTCACTCATTGACTTGGCTCACAAGGGATTCACCTGATGTCTTTATTCTCCTGCTGCATGGACAAACTCGTGTTTTTGTCTTTGGGTCTCTGTTGTTTGTGACTTGAATGTTCTAGAAAGTATTCTTTTATGTTGTGAATATGTGACTCTTACTAACCGTCCTGCTTGTGTATTCAAATGGAATGGCTTAGGGCTGGTTCATAGTCATAGTAAACGCATCGAGCTACGCAAGGAGGGTTTGACACGTGCTTGTGTAGCAAAATGTTTTTTTTTTTTTTTATTCATTCACTGCAAGCGCGCCTGCCCTTTCATCTGAAAAGGCTCAGCGTACCAACCGACCCATGTTGTCTATGTGCTGAAAATGCGCACTTAGCACTTTTCCTTTGAATTCGTGTTTGCGTAGCCTGCATAGGCTATGAACCAGCCCTTAGATTTGGCACCTAGATGAGACCAAATGCAGGCTTGGTGGGTTTTAAATAAAATGGTAACTAACTAACTCCATCACTTTATGACGCAGCTGTCCACTAGATGCACATAAGAGTTGTACATGTTTAGCTAGCTTCAGTATGGTATCTTCCTATATTGTAACAGGCACTCACTAATAGGCTGATAGGGCTGTTTGAGTATAATCACTCTGCGGCAGTCCAACAAGCTCCTGTGTAAACTCCTCCCCCTGTCTGTCTGTCTGTCTCTCTCCCCTCCCTGTTAGTGGACAAGCGCTCCACATCCACCACAAACCTGAAGCAGCCATCGGAGGCTGGCATCAGCAAGCGCCTGTCCTCCTCCATCACCCTCGTCAAGTCTCCCGATCCAAGTAAGTCCCCCTCCCCTCTTCCCTGTCCTGCTTGTGCTTCCTCCTGAATCCGCGTGCTGTCGTCTGGTCATCGACGCCCCAGTAGCGGCCATTTAGTTTGACGCCAGGAGGGAGTGTGTTGTCTTTCCTTACTTAACTCTCTGGCCCGTCTCCTCTTCATGTCCAGGACGTGGCACGCAGGCTCGCAGGAGGAGCGCAAAGCGATGGGTAAAGCAAATGCATTAGCTCTCTGGGCCAAGCAATGAGGAACTAGCATGACACTCTGATTGCGTTGCGTCCACTCGCTGTGTGCTACGACTGCAGAGAGCGACGGAATCATACAAATCACCGTGGCTGACCCTGTGTACTCGGTGATTCCCCCCACCTCTCTCCTAATTGTTCCGGCGTCGCTCCCACACCCGGTCAGGGTACATGTGATTTGTGACCGCAGAAGCGCTGATCACCGCTGTGGGTGGAATCCGTCTCTCCACAGATTGCCGTCTCTCTCTCTCTCTCTCTCTCTCTCTCTCTCTCTCTCTCTCTCTCTCTCTCTCTCTCTCTGCGCCAGGAGGGCTTCTAGGGCTGCTTCTTCTCCGCCGTGTCGCTCGTTTCTCCCTTCTGTTCTGGATGACCTGTGTGCTCAGCAGCAATGTTATTTTCTTTTTGCAGGGTTATTGAGCGCAGCCCAGCGAGCCTTGTGCTGCAGCAGCAGGAGTGTGGGTGCTGTTTTTGTGTGTGTGTGTGTGACGGTGCGCGCTGGCGTGGGCCGCGGTCAGTCAGGGGTCCTCTTAACGGTGTCGTTTGAAACGTGTGTCCACCGTTGTCCCTCAGGTGCTAAGAGGAGGAGTGCGTCTTGTAACCGGTTGCCTGGCAACAACAGTGCCGCTAAGGGAGATGCCAAAAAGCCTCATGTGGAACAGACAGGTGCAGGAGCTCCTCCCACCACCCACCCACCCTCACAACACGGTTTGCTTTCTCCCACGCGTCTCTTCCTTGGTGGGGGGCTGCTTCACGCACACACACACACACACACACACACACACACACACACACACACACACACACACACACACACACACACACCCCACACA
>JAODUE010002578.1:0-11689 GCA_027564755.1 Amblyopsis hoosieri
TATATATAAATGGACAGACCCTCTGTGACGTCACCATAGACTGTATATATAAATGGACAGACCCTCTGTGACGTCACATCTTTGCAGGACCTCACTATGCCTGTAACGGTCCCCTATGCCCCCAGTCATTAAAATGGGATGCATGTATGGCATATATATTTTTAACTGAGTTATAAAATACTTCACCCCCAATACAGTTGTCATGGACAGGAATACTAGCTATAGAGACCAAATCTGTTTTTTGACCCAGGCTGCAAACATGTTTATTTTGAGTCTGGGAATTGTCAGCCAGCCTCAAGTGGCCATCTGATGAACTGCAGGTTTTGGCACCTCTTTGTTGTAAGACAAAGACTGCAGTTGTGTCTCTTGACCAGATGGTGTCACCACTTTACTTGTCATCCTATGCAGTCTTTAACGTTGTTAATCACAGTCAAGTTAATAGAGGTCTTAAGCCCACATTTAATGTACAAACACCTCTAAACGTTGAACAAACAAATGCATGTAGGAAATACAGACGTCAGAATGGGTCCCAGTGAGGTGATTGATAGATTATCTGGCTTGGGCCTAATGTAGGGCAATGGAATGAGTCTGGGGAACCTATTCTTTTAAAGGTATGCGATAGTTAGACATTGAAACCTAATTATACACTTTTTGTCATCTCCTCGTGATCCGTTAGCTTCTCTGTGTGCTGAGAATAATTACGTAGTACTTCTACACGGCCCCGGCTCTGTAAATGGGAACACAAACACTGTCCTAGCCTTTGCAATGTGTGTCCAAAGTGTGGGGGAGCGGGGCTTCTGAGGAGCAGCCTAGCAGCCTATGACATTTAATGGGAGAGGTTCAAAGTTAGAATGCGTTCTCGGGGATGACTTCCTAAACCTTTTGTGAGTTAGCCTCCACCACCTCAGCCATTACTGACACAAGAAGCCCTGCAGTAGTTTGTCTGTCTATAGTTTCGCAGATACATAACATATACGTAACGTCTGGGACACAGCGCTGGCTAAGTGCGTCAGTACCCGCCTACATGACATGCCAGGTATTTTGATTGACATGCAGGACGACAAACTACGTAACTCAATGATCACGTCCGAAGTAAAACTTGCAATGTGGAATTTGTTGGATAACTAAACAGGACTCTGGCTGTTTACAGGTCTTGTAAATCTGTCAAATTAGTAGGCTACGGTTACTGCTTTAAATTTAAATTTAAAACTGGTGTAGCACCGGAAATTACATATACATACTTGTGAGTGACAAGGCTGATAGCCAATGGAAATAGACAGTATCACTTCCCTAAAGTCAGAGAGTCCCGCGTGGAGCTTCCGAGGTGTATATGCGTCAGACGTTCACCACAGAGTTGCCTAGGTGACGTAGTGCTGATGGACGGGAGAGGCTGAGACTTGTCTGTCTGTCCTGTGGTCAGTGGGTTGTTGCATCTCTCCCTCTGACTCCTCTCCTCCTTCTGTTTGATTGCTCCTTTGCCTGTTGACCTTTCACCCCTTCCCCCCGAAGACTCCAGCAGCTGTTGGAGGAGCGGGAGAGAGCCGAGGGGGAGGTTGTGGTGGAGGAGGTTGGGGAGGCCAGGTTTGTGTGTGTGTGTTGAGCACTGCCCCTCCTTGACGCTCTTCCCATCCACTACTCCCCCCCCCTTCCCCTCCTGGCTTTTTGTTTTGATTGACAGGTAGTTGCCACACCTGGATTAAAAGCCGCTAACCACTTATATTATACTGCAGCAGACCTGGGTCTTAATTGTCTGTGATTGGCTGGTTGTCTGTTTATATACATTTCCTCTAATGCGACAAGGTGGCTCAGAACATGCTGCGTGTCAGACATCTTGTTCTCTTGCCCGCTTAGTGTTTTTAATGGAGTTTTGAGAACCAGTATTCAAGCACTGTGTTTACATGCGTATGTCTGCTGTAGCATAACATGGAAACATGGATTTGCCTGGTCTGAGCTGCTGTTTTCAAACACAGACTGGGAAATTCTATGAGTTATAACTGACTATATGTTTTCAAATGGGCTGTGTATGAAATATATTGATCAAAGTGCCATGGTAACGGTAACTATCTGTCTTCTTTGTTTCTTGTTAACCTTTTCCCGCTCCTCCTTTAACTTAGCATTACTAGATGGATGTAACCTGCTTAATAACATTCTGGGATTGAATGCAATGTTTGTTTTGAGCACTACATATTCTCAGCATGCTTTTTGCTTTGGGCTTCACTGAAGCTCTTTTAAGTTGCATTAAACCCTGTTAAAGGTACACTCCTTGATCTTTGAGAGCCTGTGCGCTCTGTGGGTGGAGGGGCAGAGATGGGAGGGGCAGGCATTCTCAACCAGGCATTCTCAACCTAACAATGTTTTCGTAATGCCAGTCTCCACCACACGGGGAATTCCAGGCACAAATTAAGGAGTGTACTTTCAGTTGCATTGCTGATAATCCCTAAAGGGCATTTGGATCATGCATACACTAAAAGTGCCTATAAAGCCACGTCAGTTCAAATGAGCTGGCATGGTTTAACATTCCTACATTTTGCCTGGTCATGGTTTAATTAACCAGCTTTAGCATTGCTATGGTCAGTGCAAAAAAAATGTATAGCTTGTGTAATAATGCATTAGCTTGCACAATGTGTTGCAGATGGTGCAAGCAAGGTTAGCATAATTTCAAAGTATCAGCACTATTTAACAAATGATCGATGTAGAGGAAGAACTGCTGACTGTTTCTGTGAAGGTAAATATATTATTTCTGCAAGAAATGGAAGTCAAAAGCCTTTTATTTGTGCTCAACAGCGTCCAGATGCCCTCAGTATTCTGTACGGCTTTGGAGTTATTTTTGCTGCCATAAATCTCAAGGACATTGATTTACAGCGAAAACACATTTAGTCATGTCTGGCATGACTTTGCTTTTTGTCTTGTGTACCCAACATCCTGTGCTCTCTCCCAAATATATTCTGATCTCGAACAAATATGCTGCTCTCCTGTTTGGTGAGAGAGTGCGCTCAAATTTGTCTCGCATATTTCCTCTCCTCGCTCTCAGATTGTCAGTGCAACATCACTTAAAACGTTTAACAAATATTAAAGAAAACCACTGACATATTCTGACATCTCGCTAAACTATATTCTAGTTTAGTTCTGAAACTGTGTATTCAAATGTATACGTGCTTTTCCTCTAAAGGAAAACCGTGCAAAAGTTCAACTTGAGTGGAAAGATGAAAACAGGGGAAAAGGAAATCTGTCTGAGACGTGAAAGAAGCCATAACTGATGGTCCTTGCATGGCAGTGATATAACTCAACATAATATGACTGTGGGTGTTTCAGTGCCCTGAGGGAGGAACCTCCTGACAAAGACCAGGACAAGGAACCGACGGAGCGAGCCAATGACGAGGCTGAGATGGTATGACTGACGGCACAGTCAACACACATTGACAGCCCCCCCCCCACCACCACCAGTTTTGGCAGTGTGTCCAGTGGGGAGGGGGGGGAAGCTTCTGAGGTAGCACCCCATGTCGCTGAAGGGGGCGATAACTCCTCCTTTAAAGGCATTACAACCGTGTGCGGTTGGTGCTCCTTCACAGGAAGCCCTGGAAGGCAGCGATCACGAGGAAGGGGATGAGGAGGACGAGGAGGATGAAGAGGAGATGGATGTGGAGGAGAGTTCAGATGATTCTGACTCTGAGTCGGATGAAAAAGGTACTGCTGCCCACCTGGGACGTAATGCGATTAGTTGACTAGCCGGTTAAAATTAACTTAAATAAGTGTAAGTGTTAAACGGATTGCATGTATTTTAAGTAGTTTCAACTTCAGGGAAGTTAGTAGTTAGTCTATATAATAAGTAAATAAAGTTGTTAGGATTGTCACTACTGCCCAGCAGCTGTAGAGGAGTGGGGTGTACCTTGGGTTGGCTACGGCTGGCCCTGTTATCGATCCATGAACGTAACACCCCCGTCCTCCCCCAGAGAACTACCAGGCGGACCTGGCCAACATCACGTGTGAGATCACCATCAAGCAGAAGCTGATCGACGAGCTGGAGAACAGCCAGCGGAGGCTGCACACGCTCAAGCAGCAGTACGAGCAGCAGCTGGTGATGCTGCAGAGCAAGATCAGAGACACCCAGGTGGAGAGGGACAAGGTTCTGCACAACATGGGTGAGCGAGCACACACACACACAGAGGGACACCACCCCAAAACCTCCACCCAGAGCTCCTCCTCCAGTACCTCCACAGGGTGTTGTGGTTGCTATACTCCAAATGTGTTGCTCATCTTCGTGGTAAGATGAGCAGATGATCCAGCCACAGTATGTCATAATACAGAATACCTCTCACATAACGCATGAATGACAGCTGTCTGTCCGTCACGATGTCTGTCCAGGTTCGGTGGAGAGCGGCTCCGAGGACAAGGCTCGTAAGATCAAGGCCGAGTACGAGAAGAAGCTGAGCTTGATGAACAAGCAGCTGCAGAAGCTGCAGTCGGCCCAGAAGGAGCACGCGCGGCTCCTGAAGAACCAGTCACAGTACGAGAAGCAGCTGAAGAAACTCCAGATGGACGTGACCGAAATGAAGAAGACCAAGGTCAGTCGCTGGCTCAGGATGTAGCGAGCGATACCGCGGTGCTTCAGGGCAGGTCTGACCACTTGGTAACACCTTCTGGGCAGTTAAGGCCTTTGTCCACCAAACAGGTTTGTAGCACTGAAAGCGCCCAGCTGCCATCAGAAGCTGCTCTCATGCAGACATTAGCTGCGTTTTGGACCATATTACTCTGATTGGAATCGGGTTAAATGCCCAACCCGATAAATGCTCCATATAAACACCTCAATTTGAAGATAGAGGCCCAGCCCGTTGGACATTTCTGTCCAGAGCAGAGGGGTAGTAGCCGCCCATCTCTAGCAAGGCCCTGGACGTTATTAGGTAGACCCTGTCTAAATGAATGGGGAGAGAACCATAGCTGCACCTTCAATAGTCACGAGACATACAAATAAAATACTACATAGAAATCATAAAACCATGAACCGTAAATGCAATATACAGCAGTAAGAAGCATTCAGCAAGTTCTAAACAAATGTACGCTCGACTTGGATTAACGTTCCTATTAATTATTCAGCCTTGAATCTGATTGGTCCAGGTGCGCCTGATGAAGCAGATGAAGGAACAGCAGGAAAAGAACAGGATGAACGAGTCTCGCAAGAACAGAGAGATTGCCACCTTAAAGAAGGATCAGCGTAAACAAGAGGTTGTCATTTATTATATTTATTTAATATTTATATAGCTTCACTGATCAAAGGTCTGCGATGGCACTAAAATCTTTGCTTTACTGGCCTGTTGGTCCTCCACCAGCACTTATTTTCAATAAACTATGCAATGGATATATAACATTTTTATATATAACAACAACAATTATATACATACATACATACATATACAGTATATATATATATCTCAATCAGAGAATTACATCACTTTCCATGTGTGTGTTGATGCATATAAATCAGGGCTATTCAACTCCGGTCCTGGAGGGCCGCACCCTGCATGTTTTAGATCTCTCCCTGCTCCAACACACCTGATTCAAATGAACTGGTCGTTATCAGGCTTCTAACGAGCAGTAACATGTTTTTGTGGTGTCAGATAAAATCACAAATCATGGTATTGTAAAAAAATTATAGGAGTTAGTCACCCATGTACCAGAGTTGGGGTCACCCTACTACCAGAGTACCAGTTAGGGTTACCTTGGTACCAGAGTTAGGGTCACCCTGGTACCAAGGTAACCCTAACTCTGGTATTGTAAACAAATGTGCAGTGTTGTCAGGTTTGCTACTGTGTAAAGAGGAGCAAAGTATCACCATAACTAACTCAAGCTATAACTGATGTGAGGCTACATACGTCAGCATGTTAATTTAGCTGTACTGTTATTTCTTCTTCCGCAGCACCAACTGAAATTGCTGGAGGCCCAGAAGAGACAACAGGAGCTGATCCTGAGGAGGAAGACTGAAGAGGTGATCATGTGGGCCTTTCTCCATAGAGCATTTCACATGTGCTGCTGTACAGCGTTTAGCAGACGCCTTTATCCAAAGCCACTCGCAGTCAGTACATGTGGCAGTAGCTGAACATGTTACCATGACAGCAGCGTGTCTTCATGGCTAACTAATACATTTTACAACATATATTACCTTTGTGTTTTTAATTGTTTAAAGATATTCTAATATTCATATTGCAATTTTCATGATCAATATGGCAAAATATCACATTTGATCAATGTCGTGCAACCCTAGGTGACGGCCCTGAGGCGCCAGGCGCGGCCCACCTCGGGCAAGGTCACGAGGAAGGTCACCCAGCCAGAGGCCCTGCAGGACCCCCACAGACCCCCCACGGGACGGATGTACTCCCACGGCAACACTGGCCCCAATGGCACCCGGTGAGCCTGACCACAGCACTGTCAGGGACCCTAGACCCACAATGCACTTGGTGAACAGGGTCTGGACACCATTGGGGAGTGTTGACAGTCGTCGCCCCCTACTGGGCGTAGACCTCTGGTTCATTTAGAAAATACTGGACAGCCTTTAACCAATCGCCGTTGCTACAACTGTTTGTATCACCTCATCTAGCTCTTCCACCATTTCCAAGCACACGCATGACGTCAACGTCATCACACTTAGCCACGCCCACTGGTCACTGATTGGTTCGCCAGCGGGGTGGCTGTGCGAACACTACAGTCAAAAGGGTTTACGGACTATAAACTCGGCGACAATGTAGCTGAGAGCAGTAGTCAGGTGGAGTCAGGCTAGTGGGAACCACCATAGTGATTTAAGAGACTGTGTATGACCTTGTCTGCCACTAGATGGCGCACTAGAGCACCTGCATCTCAGAATAAAAACAATGTATGTGTGTGTGTGTGTGTGTGTGTGCAGCTCCTTATACAGACGCTCCGTGGGCGTGTACTCCAGCAGGGTTGCCCGGGTGAAGCTGCAGTCGCTAGAGCGACGCATCTCTGACGTCATCATGCAGAGGATGACCATCTCCAACATGGAGGCCGACATGAACCGCCTGCTCAAGGTGCCTTCCCCTGCTGCTTGCAGCGCCCCTGTTCACCTGTAGGGGGAGCTGGTGGCAGCCTAACCCAACCCTGCCCCAGAGCCATGTAGAAGGGAGAGTCGCGTCAACTCCGTTCACTCCAATGGACCGTTTCTTCGCAGCATTGGTTGGGTCGTGGAACTTTGTATAATTTCCCGGAAGATAGTTAGAAGTAGCATATGAACTATATTGTGTAAAGTAAACCGGTGCATTTATTTACTACTACTTACTGAAAATTGCACTGATGTATCTGTAGTTATCGGTTCAAATTTGCCCACCAAGCACTGGAACCGGAGCTGTTTTGCGTCTCCGTGAACCACGTGACCGCTGAACATGTCTTCTACATTGCTCTGCTCTGCTCTGCTCTGCTCTGCTTTAGATGAAAGGTATGAGAAATGTACGGCTCCAGAAGTAGTCACGGAGAAACGGCATCACACAAAACGTAAGACGGGGCATGCGCATTAGAACACAACCAAGAAGTAAATTGGGTTTAACCGTTTATATGGTAGAATTCTTCTTTCAATCGGGTCTTGGAACGGGTTATACTGCCCCTCTGCTTCGGAATGAAATTTTGATCAGGTTGGCCATTTCTCTTCCGATCGTGGCGGTGTTTATACGGAGCATTTTCTTTTGGGTTGAACTTTTAACCCGATTCCAATGGGGAAAAAGCAGCTAGTGTGTCAGTGTTCTTTTAGACTAGGCATCAGGTGAATGGGTCTCAGCAGAAGCCCGATAACGACCCATTCATTTCAGTCAGCTGTGTTAGCGCCCTTGGGGCTAGTAAGCTCTTCTCCGTAAGTAATCTCTCAAGTGGCAATTTTCCGTGTTTCACCTGGAGTTTAATTACCTGTGTGGGTGACGTGTCGGCCTGCTCCTCAGCAGATGACAGCGGGAGGCTGAGTGGTTCCACTCTGCCGCAGCTTCTGTGTGCAACGTAATACCGTGCTCAGCAAAGTCCCTCTTGCATTTATTAAAGGTTCCCTGCTGGAAAACAATCTGGTTTCCTTTTCCCCCCAGGTGTTCTGATCAGCTGTGTTGTCAGAATAGACCTGAACAGGGCTGGACGGTTCAGGATTCTACTAAATAGTTTCCACTTTCCCCTTTAAGTCTACCTGTAACGACTGTAACAACCACAATGCATTCATTTACAGATGTAACAAAGAGGCTTAATATTGCGTATTAATGTCAGCTTCCTCCGCTAACAGTCGGTCACGAGTCTGCTGTGGAACTTGGCTTTGTCTCATTCACAGGATTACGCACACACCTGAACCGCTACTGACACCTACTAGTGGACATAAATATAGCCTTCATAATATAAATGTAAATACTAACAGAAAGAAAATATCTGAATTATATCGTATCGACCGGAATTAAGAAATATATCATCATATACATTTTGGCCATATCATCCAGCCCTAGAACACCCTAAGGCAGAGGTCTTTAACAGGGGGTCCGGGGACCCCAAGGGGGTCCTCAGAGGTACTGCAGGGGGTCCTCCCAAATAATTTGATCTTAAATCAATTTTATTCCAAAATGTTAAATCTTACATATACGTTATAAATAATACCTACGCTATAAATATATTAGTCGTTAAATTATTTGAATGGCTTACTTTTATAGGCCGCCCTACACATTATTGTTGGCCCGGCAACAAAATAATTGATATAATATGTGATAGTGGGTCCCTATGCCGTGTTTCTATCAGCCAAGGAGGCTGAAAAAAAACGTTGAAGACCTCGGAGTTTGAGTAGAGTTAAAAAAAAAATCAACACTGTTTTTTTTCTCCAGAATGGCTGACTGTACCTTTAACCTCTGCCCTTGTCTCATCCCGGGTCGCAGCAACGGGAGGAGCTGACCAAGAGGAAGGAGAGGGTCACCCGGAGGAGGGACAGGCTGGCCAGGGAGGGGGCCGGGCAAGACGGGACCCTGCCCCCCCTCAGCGAGGAGGTGGAGGCGCTGGCGGCCAACATCGACTACGTCAACGACAGCATCGCCGACTGTCAGGCCAACATCATGCAGATGGAGGAGGCCAAGGTGCAGTCCACCGCTGCCACTTGCAGATGGCAGTGTAGAGCTATGGTGCTACAGTAGAGCCCCAGTATTGTTGTTGTACTCTTGATTCACACGAAACTTCAATTTAACTTGAAGGTGAAGTCGGCGACTGCAAACTAACACAATAGTATAATTATATAGTATAATTAAACTACGCATACAACACAAAATATATACATATACAACACAAAGTGGTGCAGACCACACAACACTATCCCAGCCATGGCAATGTGTGTCCAACTTGAGGGGCGGAGCTTCTGAGGGCGCCACCCTATGGCGTTGAAGGTGTCTTCCTCCAGCACTGCCGACTCTAATGAAGTACTGCCACCCAATAGGCAGGGGGGGTTGTATTGGCTGCATTTGGACCATTGTGTGTATTTCCAGGAGGAGGGCGACACGGTGGACGTCTCCGCTGTGATTGGCTCCTGCACGCTGTCCGAAGCTCGCTTCCTGCTGGACCACTTCATGTCCATGGTCATCAACAAGGTACCTGCTGTGATAAGAAGTGTGATTGTACTAGGTACAGTACTAGGGATTGACTCTCCGTGTTGGTTTGACGGGGCGTGAGGTTGACGTTTGACGGGGCGTTAGGTTGACGTTTGACGGGGCGTAAGGTTGACGTTTGACGGGGCGTAAGGTTGACGTTTGACGGGACGTAAGGTTGACGTTTGACGGGGCGTAAGGTTGACGTTTGACGGGACGTAAGGTTGACGTTTGACGGGGCGTGAGGTTGACGGTTGACGTTTGACGAGGCGTGAGGTTGACGTTTGACAGTAAGTTAGACGGCATACAAGATAAACGGGGCGTAAGGTTGACGTTTGACGGGACGTTAGGTTGACGTTTGACGGGGCGTTAGGTTGACGTTTGACGGGGCGTTAGGTTGACGTTTGACGGGATGTGAGGTTGACGTTTGACGGGACGTGAGGTTGACGTTTGACGGGGCGTGAGGTTGACGTTTGACGGGGCGTGACGTTGACGGTTGACGTTTGACGAGGCGTGAGGTTGACGTTTGACAGTAAGATAGACGGCATACAAGATAAACGGGGCGTAAGGTTGACGTTTGACGAGGTGTAAGGTTGACGTTTGACGAGGCGTGAGGTTGACGTTTGACAGTAAGATAGACGGCATACAAGATAAACGGGTAAGGTTGAAGTAGGAATCAGGTTGGCTATGTGTAAGATAGACGACATGTAAGATTGATTGCATGAATGATTGTAAGTATGCATCTGACAGACTGACCGACTGGGTGACTGACTGGGTGTGCGTGTGCAGGGCCTGCAGGCGGCCCAGAAGGAGTCCCAGGTGAAGGTGATGGAGGGTCGGCTGAAGCAGACGGAGATCACCAGCGCCACGCAGAACCAGCTGCTCTTCCACATGCTGAAGGAGAAGGCGGAGTTCAACCCAGAGCTGGACGCGTTGCTAGGCAACGCCCTGCAAGGTATCACTCCGTGTCTCACACTCTCTCTCTCTCTCCATCCGTCCTGAGTGTGCTCTTAGTAATGTATTGGGAATTGAGTTCTGGGGCCGCCATAACGCAACAGAGGGATAAAGAGTCAACGCTCGAGCGCCTTGAGACGCTCATGAAGGGATAATGCTGTCAGTTGCATGACCAGGTTTATTGAGTTTGCCTCTGCCTGCCGCGCTCGCTCGCTCCCTCAATACGTGCTGGTGTGAAAATGAAAACGCATTCCACCCAGGGAATAGGCACTCTGTCGTTGCCGCTGATCATAAAGCTGACTTAATGCTGCTCTTGCAGTAATTACCCAGCACCTGTTCAGGGAGACGCCTGCTGACGGCAGCTGTAGAACCACCGTTCGTTTGTTCTGGGGACTGTGCTTTTTAATACACTTTTTTATTTTTATTTTAGATTTCTGTTCTCTCTTATGTTGTGTTTCTACAGAGCTAGGTAGCATATCATTGGGTAAGTGACAACATATCATCAGACATTTACCCTCTGTTACAAATGCATGGTTCCTCTCCCCCCCCCGTTTGGACACTAACTCATCCAGCGTAACGCAGACCGGTGCATGCGGTTCCGACTCAGGCTGTTTGCTGACTCCCCTGACTCCTCCCACTCTCACCACCACGTGCCACAGCTTTAGCACTCCAAGCTAACGCCAGCCTCTTCCTCCCCTGTAGCAAAGCGGACGTTGTCTCTCTGGCGGACCCTGTTGGTCAGCCTGGGAACTGCGGACTAACGATTCTCGGCGCTTCGCCGGGAATGGCGTCTCTTAACTCCGCCCTCTCACTTTTTCTCGATAACCCGTTTCGTCTGACCTTTTGACCTCTCTCCTTCCTTCAAGCTGTCTGACCCTACTGAGCAGTTGTGAACCAGGGTTTCTGTCTAAATCCCCAGACACACTGGAGGAGACTAGCAGAGATGTAGAGATGCCCCAGACACACTGGAAGAGACTAGCATTGATGTAGAGATGCCCCAGACACACTGGAAGAGACTAGCATAGATGTAGAGATGCCCCAGACACACTGGAAGAGACTAGCAGAGAAGTAGAGATGCCCCAGACACACTGGAATAGACTAGCAGAGATGTAGAGATGCCCCAGACACACTGGAAGAGACTAGCA